>CM077257.1:23356182-23601182 GCA_039654775.1 Spinibarbus caldwelli
TGGAGATTTACTCCTAATCACAGAACCAGCTTTACTGACGAGATGCGCATGACATTTGCATGCGATTTATCGTGCAGCCCTACCTCTTCTGACACTATAAATGCACTTAGGATATAGAAACCAAAAAAAATTAAAACCCCATTGAACATATATTAGCAGGACAGAAACAGAGATTCTAGAGGAGCATTTTATTGTACAATATATTTGTTGTTGTGTACATGATAATATTGCTTTGTTTCCTCAGAAGTGAAAGCCTATAAAGTGGAAAAGCATATATTGTTAAAAGTTAATTTTGTCAGCTTTTCAGACAAATATGACCTGAAACCAAAAGGATATGAACTACAACCACAAAAGTTAATTTTGTTATCAGAATATTGCATTGTTTTCATCAAGATGCTAACATCAAACTGTGATGATCTTTGGGAAAGTCTCTTACGTGTTTTGTGAAGAACACTACTTTTGCAGTGCTTTCCTGTAACTTGGATACTACAGCATGGTGCTAGAAGTGTCAAGATTTTAGGTTTGATTCCCAGGGAATGTATATATGTGCTGCAAGCTGCTTTGGATAAAAGCAACAGCCAAATGAGTATATGTAAATGATGTGTGTTTGACTGTTAGGTGTTGCTGCCCAATTAGCATGATTAAAAACAGTCACTTATAAAGGTCCATTTTAGTTCGGATAATGCCTTAAAAGATATTCTATGTAGGGAGCAGACAGTAAGGCCCCGTTTACACTAGTACGTTTTCATTTTAAAACAGCGTTTTAGAATGAAAACGATCCCCGTTTACACTGGCGTTTCCGGTGCGTTTCAGAAACGACCTCCTTTTACACTACACAACCGAAAATGCATGTCACGTGACCAATTCATGCAGGTACAACCATAGATATGTGTAAGTAGATTCCATATTATTTAGATGGCGGACGCGTCTCCGTGCTTGGAGTGGTCAAATGGGGAATCTACCCGTACATATCTATGGGTACAACAATGAGCATGATGTTATTGTTACACGGTCATCAAGGATACACAGAGGGAATGTGGGCAGCCACGCCATCGTTTTCAAAAATCTCAGTTTTGGTCTGTTTACACTGAAACGCTACCCCGGAGTTTTCAAACTAAAACGGGGTCTGCAGCGTTTTCAAAAGTCTCCGTTTTCGACCTCGAAAACGCCAGAGTAGTGTAAACGATAGGCGTAACCGTAGCAAAAGTTATGTGTTTTAAAACGAAAACACACTAGTGTAAACGGGGCCTGAGACAGTTCCCTAGGTTCTGCAGTAGAGCAATAGACAAGTTCCTTACATTACTGACATTAACGACCTGAAAATGAGACTTTCTGTGAATATGTAAGGTAAATGCACTGTGTTTTATTTTGTATTTTTAATACTGTTCTAGTATTAATGATGCACTCTACCTCCTCGGTACACAGCTTTGGAACCAACAGTGCCTGTTCCACTGCGGATGTTCAGGAATTGCTCCCCAACCTGCTTAAGCACGGCATGATCCACACCTACACAATAGCATACACTACAAATTACTGATTTGATATCCTTTTTGGGGCCATATTAAATCTTCTCTTTTAATATGGCAACAATTTCATAACATACCAAGGCCAACAAGGGCCATTCTTGCACTTGTGAAGTTGTTCTGAACAAAGGTGTGCATCTGTGTAAAAGGACATAATACAGAGAACATTAAAATGTAACTTTTTATTTGGAATGTGATATATTTGTGCAGGACTGTTATTTACATGTGTGATTTACATGTTGTTTACTGTTGTCAAGCAATGTAGTAACTAGTGCATTACTATTCTACAGCTCTTTTACAAGGTGAGTGTCCATGTGTTATATAAATTAGACTTATTCAGTTATGATTTATCTTTGTTTAGTTAATGTTCATGAAGTTACAAATAAAAGGATAAAATCCGATGAAGTGACTTTTAAAGGGGTCATGAACTAAGAAACCAAAATTCCCTTGATTTGTGACATAGAGGTCACTGTATTATAAAAACATCCTGTAAGCTTCAGAACTCAAAACTTTGTCCGTAGTCTAAAAACAGCTTATATTGAAGGTAGTCTGCCAAAACGACAGCTTTAGGAATGTTCTACTATATGATGTAATAGTGTGGATAAGCACCGCCTTCACAGAAGAAGATCGACATCACTGTCTGTTTAGCCCCGCCCACCGACTCACACATGTAGCCTAGTGTTTACGAGAGAGGCGAATGCTCAGGTCTATGCAGAAACCAAATGATAAAGATGGCTCTGCTGTGCAGTGCCAAGTTGTGGAAAAACCAGTCTTTGCATTGCCTTCCTTCTGATCCCGACATCAGGAAAGAGTGAACTTTGTTTTAATGAAGATCCAGACTGCATCAGTAAGAACTCGGTTCTTTGTTCACGTCATTGTACTGTGGATTCGTTTACAAACAATGCGCAATTCGACGTGGGATTTTCAAAAGCACTGAAACTAAAAGACGATGCTGTGGTGACTATATTGGATCCGATAGTAATGTCGCACCACACAAGTGTGCGTAACTGTTTTCATTACATGGTCACTATTGCTTTGTCTCTTCTTACAGATCAGATCATTTGATATGTATTGAGTTATTTATGTGTTTTAAACCTAAATCACAGCGGCGTCCATCTATGAGGAATGAATGTACGCTGTTAGCCAATCATAGCAGTAGGTGTTTACTGCCACGCCTATTCAAAAAGAGCATTCTGATGAGGGGGGTTACAAACAGGACAGAAAATAGCTTATTACTTCTAAATTATGATGTTTTTTTGATGTAAAAATCTTGATAACATTATAAGTGGACCTCAGAGAACAGTACAAAATTAAAAACAGTTCATGTTCATTACCCCTTTAATTTCATAAAATATCAATTTATAAATGAAAATCCAAATAATTTATCTATTAAATTTCCAGTGGAAACTATATCACGATATATATATTGTTACTATGACATGAAATGACGCAGAATTTGGACAAGACTCAAATGCTACATGAAAGATTCAAATGAATTTGTACAGCAATACAAAAAACATAAATGAGCCATATCCATTTGTTTTCCCTCCAAAACATTGCCTTACCTGTTCTGTGGTGATCTGGCCGAGCATGTAGTCTGGACAGTATAAGGAATTGGACAGGGCATTCTTATAAGCTGCAGCATGCAAATTCTCAATGACACCTGAGGCACAAACAAACAGATGAAGAATGGAAACAGGAATCAGAGACAATTTGACTGCTGACCAACCTCAGTCAATCATATGACAAAATTACTGTATTAACAAACAGTTTTTTATCAAAATGAACCCTCTGGGGCCAAACATGTGATCCTTGGCAGTCAAAACAGACTAAGACAAAAGAGCGTGACGCCGTTATTTTTAAAGAAATGAATGTTAGATTTTGTATCTAAATGTATATATATTTTGAAGGGATTTTCATGGTAGTAGACAATACTCACATTTAAATTATGCACTAGTTATTTCTATATAAAATAATTCAAATGAGAAAAGTACTTAATTCATATTTAAATATTTATTTATTGTTAGGTTTTACATTTAGATAGCCATTAAGACATTTTTGAGGATTATTTAAATTAATTTACTCACCCCCAAGCCATCCTAGGTGTATATGACTTTCTTCTTTCAGACGAACACAGTCGGAGTTGTTTTAAAATCCTCGACGCATGACGTAAGCCGCATTCGTTCTTATAGTGAAATCCTCTGACCTTTTTTTTTAAACTTCTCGTTTTCGACTTTTAATTTATTACCAGCGTATAGTATTGTTCTATCCTCGTTCGTTTATTCTGACCTGAGCTTACGCTACGAATGCGGCTTACGTCATACGTCGAGTCAGAGGTCAGCCAAGAATCCGGAACTTGACTCTCTCGCGAATGCGCATACGGCCGTTGCTGGAAGTCAGGGATTTGAGTTTATAATTTAAAAAATAGAAATATTTTTGTTCCAAAAACGCATTGATCTGCTTCAGAAGACATGTGTTAACCCCCCGGAGGCGTATGAGTTAGTTTTCCGATGGAGATATGCGATTTTTGGAGCTTCAAAATAACAGCCACTATCCACCAAGATTACCAAGCTTGGAAGAGACAGGATAAATTTTAAAACAACTCCGACTGTGTTCGTCTGAAAGAAGAAAGTCATATACACCTAGGATAGCTTGGGGGTGAGTAAATTATGGGGTAATTTTCATTTTTGGGTGAACTGTTCCTTTAAGGCTGACTTATCTTATCTGATTTTTCTATTCATGTCCACAATTTTTTGTATGTTCATACATCAAGTGACCTAAAAGTCAAGTTTTGTACCATTCAAATGAGGCCAAAAAAATTCAAATTCAAAACACAAAAGCTTTAGGTCTAAAATGACTGCCAGAGGGTTAAACACTGCATACCAATCTGTGGAGTCTGCTTGGCAAGTTCCTTATCCAGTTTCACCTTGGCAGTGAGGTCTGACACTTCCCATGGCCGAAACTCCGGTGCAGTGGTCACATTGATCAGATACTCCATAACAGTGTCACTGCATGAAGACAGACAGACAACATATTTGTTTCCAGTAGAAGAAAAGATCATATAGACAAGCTACTCCTGTGTTCTACTCACATATGATCTCTCAGGCAGTCTACAGTGTATGCCATGGTTTCCCTGGAGCTTGACACACTGCATGTAAAAATATAGTATAAATATTTATTCACATAACAGATTTGTGTACAATATTGCACCATATATATATATATATATATATATATATATATATATATATATATATATATATATATATATATATATATATATATATATATATATATATTAAGCCAGTGGTTCTTAACGGGTGGGTTACAAATCAAAAGTGGGTGGCAGATCTGTTGTGGTTCTGAGCAGCAAAAAGCCAAAAAAACTAAAGGTAAACTTGGGTCCTGATGCAAAAGCAGCTGAAAACCACTGTATTATGCCACATACCTTATATATTATAGATAACAGATGTTTAGAAGAAGCTGTTCAGTGACAATGATAAACTGACCTTAAGCTTCCCCCTACAGCCTCAACACCGCGGCAGATCTTGAAGGCAGACGCTCCCTTGGTTGTCTGGAATCAGAAGTATAGAGAAGTGAATGCTGCACAAAAAAATCAATACAGCGGTCAAACACAGAGTCATGATGGATATATACCAGACAGGCAGCCAGACGAAGCAAGTGTGTGACACCGAGGTTGTCGATCGTCTCATACCGGCTTCCGGCCCTGATGAGCACACCAATCCGAGAAGCAGGAGAATAGTTTTCCAAGGAAGCAATCACTAACCCGCTAGGCAATTTTGTCACCTGGAAGAGACAAAAAAAAAAGAATGTATGTAATTACACCCTTCAATTTGTACAGGTTACTAATATCATTGTTTTGTCATATTCAAGTGAATAATGATATAATGCATCGATACAATGCATAAAAAAACAATATTTTTAAATGATATATTTTTATATAAGACATACTAGCAGACTTTTTTGACCATTATAAAAAGATTATATAAAATAATTTTCAAAGTTAATTTAATCAATCAAAAAAGACAATTAAACATTTGTGTTAAATTTTGGTGCATTTTTGAGTTAATAAAAACGCACCCAGTTGTAAAAAATAGGCACATAATATTGTAATATTTCTACATTGATTGTAGGCCACTGAATTTGATGAAATTGTAATTGTATCAAAGCACGTTTTGCAGTATCAGCAGATATTAGCATTTTAATACAAAGTTCCTTTAAAGACACACAATTAACATTAATTTGTCTAAATATCAAAAAAATACCTAAATGTGATTTATATTTTAATAATGCATTTCATTTTTTACAGGTCTGAAACCATAAACATTTGATAATATACACAACAGTTGGGCTGTTCCTAGAAAAATCTGTTGATAGATATATATATATATATATATATATATATATATAAAAAATAAA
Organism: Spinibarbus caldwelli; assembly: GCA_039654775.1. NCBI lineage: Eukaryota > Metazoa > Chordata > Actinopteri > Cypriniformes > Cyprinidae > Spinibarbus > Spinibarbus caldwelli. The sequence continues at coordinate 23,362,146 of CM077257.1, forward strand.
CAATGGTTGGAAAAATACTGCTTAAAGAAATTTAATTCACATACGATTTACAATATTTATTCAGTTAATAATTAATTAATTAAAAATGTCACTTAATCCTCACCATGAAAGAAAAAACTATTTTGATGTCAATATTTATTTTTGTAAAGTAACCTGAAAACAAGTGATGTTTTCAAGGACATTTTAATAAACAAAAACTGCCTTGACAATATTTAATATAGTTTAGTCAAATATATTTGTTAGGAAAATAAAGAAATTAGTTCAGATGTATTGTATGTATCATGGAATAAATAAGCATAATTGGTTAAAATAAACCAAGCAATAATTTACATAATCACAAAACTTGCATCAGACTAATGAAAATCCTCTTCCTGTCATTGCAGTACAAATTTTAACTCACCATCCTGTGGGACGTGGTAAAATTGAAATTGTAATTCCTGATCAGACACTAATATGAGAGCAGAAACCCTCCCCAGCACCCACACATACATGAACATCCTGGTACACGTGAGGGGCACCTGCCGAGACCTTGATGCCCGGCAGAGGCACAGTCAAGGGCTGGTCCCTTTGAGTGGCCGCACAGAAGCGTCTCTGTGGAGAGAGAGACAAATCATCATCTACTGACCTGCACTTCCTGCGGCAGAAACTTTACTGGCTCCACGGCTGCCGCCACATCCACCTTATGGGCAGCCTGGGCTGCATAAAGCCTCTTCTGAAAATCAGAAAAGACATCACGCCTCTGAAGATAAAGCGTGTCCAAAAAGAGCAGCATAAAGAGAGGGAGAGCGAGGCATGGGACGCTACTAAATTATAATCCTACGTTAAGTAAAAAAAGAGTAAATAAGAGAGCCAAAGGCCCTTCTTTTCATGTGCATTGAGATTGAAGCCATCATAACACCAAAAATACATTATAAAACATTCAAAGCTGTATGAAGTCATGGTTTCATCTAATAAAAAGCTAAAAATTAGAAAACACTAAAGAAATGGATCACACACAGATATTACAACATGGACACTGTTGTTCAGTGGTGAAAACCAGAAACTCTAACTCTGTTTTAATCCATTTTTTTTTTAAATAGATTTTTTTTTTAATGAAATATTTATATTATATTTGCACATATATCATTTAAATTTCTTACGCTGCATACAAATATTTGGATGTTCTATTTTATTTTTTTTTCTAATATTTTCTGCTTGTTTATGTTCTTGTTTATGCTCTTTTCTTTTTTTTAAATTTATGTTCAAATAATAAATGTATTTTCCTATGATCTTTATACCCATCTATGTAAGGAGATCCGTAAAAAGCAATTCACTACACGTAGTACTGAGTACGACTAATAAAATTTGTAACTTTATTGAATATTTGTTTAAAAATATGACTATTACAGTCATGTTAGCATAATCCTATAAATTAAATGTGTTTGAAAAACAAATTCAGACAAGTTTATGAACTTTTCACAGGTTGTGTAGTTGCAGGTCATCAAAAAAAAAAAAATGCTATAAAACCAAAAAGAGCAACAAGATTTAATGCACTGCATGACAACTAATACAAGGATAAATATTCAGTAATATAATAATCACTAAACATTTCTCTCTTCCCCATATTCCCCTGAAAGTGCTGTCAAATCACAATGATGGTTAACTAGCAAACAAAAATTATATATGCTTTAAGGGAACAGTCAAAACATTCAACTAAGAGTACTATAATAAGTATGAAAACTTAACAATGTAGCTTAACTGAAACTAAACATATTCCAAATAATATTTAGCCATATTTATGTCACAGCCTTTATACAACAAACTATATAGATCCTTTTTAAATGTTAGGATATGTGCTGTGGCATAAAGACTGAGAATAGCTGCTGTATATAACTGCATTCAAAACGATGAAGGTAATGAAATGACATACATAGAGCTGAACTGTCATCTGTATCTCTTATCTAGTTTGGTTGGTTGTATGAGAACAAGGCCAGCATCTGCTCTATCTAGAGAGCACTCGAACAAAACAACACACAGAAGCATGCAGCAGATCCTCTACTAGTCATCTTTAACCCCGTTAACCAAGTTCTCACCGATAACTGGCTTATTCCCCGGATCCCCCTCATCTTCTCTCTCTCTCCTTCGCAATATGGCTGACCTAAGGATGTCCTACCCAAAATCCTTCGCGCTCTGCTGCTCTTCGTCGAAACTGGAACGAAGCGCATGCGCACACTGCCACATGGCGACTCGGAGTTTGCGCAGCGTTTACGTGCCACGCTGAAATTATTCAAAATTAGTGTTTTAAATTTTAAATTAATTGCATGTAAACGTAAAGTGAACACAGCCTTAAAAGTGCATGAAGACGCCTTTTACAAATGTGTAATCTAAATGTAATCTACAAATCGTTAAATATCATTTGATATGATCTATTTATTTTTTTTTTATTAATTTGTAGTGCTTGTTTTAATTAATTGTTAAACTACATTATAAAACTGACTCGAGATCATATATTTTATTAAAACAAAATAAAATATAAAGCGTAATTTAAATTTTTTTAATTTTAAATAAACACACTACTCTTAATGAAATAGAATGCTAGTACGCTTTTCCGAATTGAATACTTCAAAATTCCAATTTTTTTTCAATAAAAATATCTTATTCTATACATTTTTAAAATATTCTTCATAATATTTAACATCAAATAAGGAATGTCTTTAAGATTAAATGTAATTATTTTTATAAAGATAAAAAAAAGACTACCGGAAGTGGGTTGAATGCGAGCATGCGCAGTGTGTCGACCACAAACAAACACGTGTTGCGAGTCGCGGTAGTAGTGAAGAACCCAAAGCTTCGCTGGTCTTTAGTTTATTTTCTCAACTCTATACATTTTCTGTTTAGTTAAATAGTACTGTCCTCCGTGAAGCTCTTGCCGAGAGGACCCGTGTGTTTATAAGTTAGTCACCGGCCAAAACACAACAAACACAATGGTGAGTATCACGCGTGCAACTACTTACTAGTTTAGGATGTTGCTTCACTAACACACATTCAACGTGTAGCTATTTTAATTTTGCCTGCCGGATCTTATTACATTGGATCTTATTTGAATAGGTTTCTGGTTTGTTTTTAAAGCATTTCAGTTGTAGATCAGAAAACTGTGGTCAGACATTACGCTGACCAGATAATCAGTGTGGTTTGGTTAATTTGAGTGTCTTGCTGATAACTCTACACAGACTGAAGCTGAAGTGAATCCGAAAGCATATCCTCTGGCAGACGCCACGCTCTCCAAAACCATCCTGGACCTGGTGCAGCAGGCGTCGAACTACAAACAGCTGAGAAAAGGGGCCAATGAAGGTAAAGTACCTCAGCTTGATCAACGCATGTCCATTAAGATCATAACAACAATCCAAGTAATCACGCTCCTGCTTAATTAACAGAAGTGTTACCCACTAGCGTCAGAAAGTGGAAATGCAAAAAAATATTGGTTGATGTAATGTTTCTTTATGGGTGTATTACCCTTTTAGAACTTGTTCTTTCAAGCTGTGTGGTTATTGAGAATTGGGGACAAAGATAAAACAAAGCTTTAATTACCAAAATGATTTTTTCTTAATTATCTACATATTGTAAATGTCACTTTTGCCAGCTCTGATTTCCAGTGTCTTCCACAGCCACCAAAACTCTTAACCGTGGGATTTCTGAGTTCATTGTGATGGCGGCTGATGCTGAACCTCTGGAGATCATCCTGCACCTGCCGCTGCTGTGTGAGGATAAGAACGTGCCGTATGTGTTTGTGCGCTCTAAACAAGCTCTGGGACGTGCATGTGGGGTGTCAAGACCTGTCATTGCCACATCAGTCACCATCAAGGAAGGATCGCAGCTGAAACCTCAGATTCAGTCTTTGCAGATGGCTATTGAAAGACTCCTAGTTTGAGCTCATACTTTTTACGCTTTTGTTTTCAGGTTTTCTAAATGATCTTTTTGTACAATCCCTAAGGATTTTTTCCCCCTTTTTGTTAGAATCAAACAATGTTGAGTGTGTTCCTCAGCAACTGACAGGCGAAATAAAGTTCGGTTAAAATCAAAAGATGATTTGTGTGGGTTCTTTGTGCTTGATAGATGTACATATTGCATTTCTAACATTAATACATTGGCAGTTTTAAAATGGAATGAAATATTCTACCATTTTTCTGTCGTTACCTAATGCAAAGCTAAAAAATTGCACCTTTTTTCCTCAAAGTGAATTTAATACTACAATAAATACTGTCAAATGTACACAAAAGCAAATCATGCATTTTAAGTGTTTAGTAAACTCTGCAGTTCACTATAAGTATATTTCACTCTTTTTTTTTTTTAAATACTAAGATTTAATTAAGGTAAGCTTATTCATTTGGTGAAAAGGGAGAAGAATGGTTTGGGAATAATTGTGCATGAAAAAGTTGATTATGTAGTACTTATTTTTTTTCCATGTAACAGCTGCAGGTTGTTAAATTTCAGCCATCTGAAAGTCCACAAACTAATCTTACTGATTTAATCTTACTGCCAATAAGATGATAATCAGTTCAACAGACATTTTGCAAATGCCTATAGCGACATGGAGCAATTTTTTATTTATTTTTTTACTATTTTTGCACTGCATTTATATTGTTTATATATTTTGTTGACGATAGAAGACAGTTGCCATACAGTGAGCTACTAATAAAAAATATGAGAAATATAAATAAAAGGTGACGTCACATAATCTGTTTATTTTTGCAATAATGTAGATTTGTGCGCATTTAATAAGACGATGTGTAATTGTCATGGCTTCACCATTTAAACCCACAATTCAAAATAATTCCAATATTTTTTTTTTTTTTAAATAGTTTTTATTTAGACACAAAGAGAAGGTTGACTCCAGTGAACCACGTGACTGAGAAACTAAATCCACAACAAACAGAGGAGTCTTTGATAGCAAGACCGACAGACAGGTGTCTCCAGTTTTATTAAACAAATACTTGGTAGAGCGTTTGCTCAGTTATGATGATCTGATTCCCAGACTGGAGTCTGTCATGGGAAAGTTTTCTAAACGGGACAGTTCAGAAATAATCCAGCCTGTGAGATCTGTGGACTCTATACAACAACACAATGAGTATGAATAAATCCATATCTCTAAATATCACGATTGCTTACTGACATTGACCTATATAAATAAACACTTGCTGCATTTTTCAGGTTTTTGGGCGTTATGCCTGCATATTTGGCTGCTGAGGGTATTTTATGTACTAAGATGGTGACTTTCTACCAGCGTGCAGAGGGATCCAGTTTACCATCAACTCAAGCAACTGTGTTACTGTTTCATCCCGAGCATGGAAATGTGACAGCGGTGAGCCACACAAACCTGATTTATTTAGCAGACAGTTTACTATCATCTCCTCTGCACATCTGTTCATGTCTGGGATTTACTAAATTGTTATCTGGGTGGTCAATAACGTATAAGAGCTTGCAGTAAAACATCTCTGTGTTATTTTATATTTTTGTTTGGACCACATGACTTTGATTTGGTTTACAAAAGTTTAAAATGTAATTTATTCCTGTGATTTCAAGGCTGAATTTTTAGCATCACTACTTCAGAACTCATTCTAATATTCTGATTTGCTGCTCAAAAAACATTTATTATTATTATTATGTTGAAAACAAAAATAGAAAGTTCAGAAGAACAGCATTTATCTGAAATAGAAATCTTAACATTATAAATGTCTTTATTATCACTTCTGATCTATTTAAAGCATCCTTGCTAAATAATAATGGTATAGTTTATAATGTTACAAAAGCTTTTTATTTCAGATAAATGCTGATCTTTGGATCTTTCCATTCATCAAAGAATCCTGAATAAAATGTACTCAGCTGTTTTAAATATTGATAATAATAATAATAAATGTTTCTCGACCAGAAAATCAGAATGATTTCTGAAGGATAATGTGACACTGAAGACTAGATTTATGATGCTGAAAATTTAGCTATGATCACAGGAATAAATGACATTTTAAAGTATATTCAAATAGAAAGCCGTTATTTTAAATAGTAAAATATTTCACATAAAATATTTTGTTCTGTAACTTTATCTGTAATGTTAGATCATGGACGGGGAGGCCATCACAGCCAAACGAACCGCAGCAGTATCAGCCATATCAGCTAAAGTAGGTTCCTCTGAAACAGACCCCAAATTTGTAATGATGTAATATATAAACTTAAACTTAATCTGAATATGTTTTTCTCTCTCCAGCTGTTCAAGCCAGCTCTTTCAGAGCTGTTGTGCATCCTTGGTTCAGGGCAGCAGGCTAGAAACCACTATGGTGTCTTTACAAAGCTCTTCAAGTTCAAAGAGGTAACCAGTATAAAAATAGGAAATTCGTCCAAGTCATTCAAAACTGTTTTTGTGTGTATGTAATCCAGTGTTGTATTCTCTTCAGGTCCGTGTGTGGAGAAGGAAAGAAATGGCTCAACAAGTTTGTTAATGATCTCCAAGATCCTGTAACAGTTTGTTCTTCAGTGAAGGAGGCCGTGATGGGAGCTGATGTAATAGTGACTGCCACAGGTGCAAGTCAGCCGATACTCTTTGGCGAGTGGGTCAAAGCAGGTGCACATATAGCAGGTCAGCTGGTCCACAGATTTACAGTAAGATATTTTGTGAGGTTTTTTAACCAATAAGGTACAAGAGGCTGTGTTATACTCAGAATATAGTCATGACTATAGAATTCTGACTATTAGTCATGATTCTGAACACTTATTTGAGTCACCATAGACATACATATAGTACACCTAAATTCCCAAATACTTTACATGCTCATTATTTACCTAGGCTGAAGTATTCGCAGAGCTCGGAGAAGTTATAAATGTTCTTTCCTGCTCAGTGTGAGAAGACAACGGTATTCAAGTCACTGGGTAACTTGTTTTTCCACAGCTGTGATCCAAAAATCAAGAACAAGATGTACTGAAGATAAAAAAGGGGGGAGAAAGCATTCTTACCATTGATAGAAAGTCATAGTAGCAGAATGTGCTTTAAAAAGCTTGATGTTCGCACTTCAGTCCTCTCAAGAGACAAAAAGGAACTATTTCTATGTATTATTTTTATTATGCAAGCTTTAAAAACCCCTGCTGATCTTCAGCCAGTTGTAATGAAAATTTGGGAATGTCATGTGGAATTTGTTCAGTGTTATCTCCTGATGTTTTTTTGAAAGCACTCAGTCCTGGAATGATAAATTTGTCAGTGGAAAAAAATCTGTTGTGACTAGCTGGATATTTTGAATTTTTAAATGCAGGAATGGGGATACAAGATGCTGTCTCAGCCAAACTTTTGCTGGAGAAGTGGAAAAGTGAACATTGAAGAACCAACCAGCACAGCTTCCTCTGCTGATTTCACAATTGTCTCGTCTGCCACGGTCGTGGCGTCTTTATCCTGATCAGTAATTATGAGAAAAAAAAAAACTGCTCTCACAATTTACAGTTAAAAGATTAATCAGTAAAGTCCTTTTAGTCTGAAAAAAGCAACACTACTGTTTTACACGTATTGTAGCATCATTAATAGAGTGCAGGGATGATGTATTTTTGTTGGCCAACACCTAGAAATGAGCACTTCTGGTTCTGATGCCCCAAAGTTGATGGGTTTATTTTAAATGGATCTTCTGTTAAATGCCTGAAATAAGGTCTGCAGTTAACACAACATAAAATACGTTAGTAATACCCCTTTGTGATTTTTTTAAAAGCTTTTTCTTGTCTTGAAAACAGCGGTTGCGGTAACACTTTATTTTAAAGTGTACTTGTTACACGTTACATGTACTTACTATTATAATAACAATTAATTATGCATAATTACATGCAATAACCCTAAGACAAGTTAATTAATATTGCTCAGTACTTAAATGTATACTTACACTGTAACAAGGACACCTTAAAAAACAGTGCAACTGTGGTTGCTAACAAGAGTTTATCAGGGACAACTTATTTTCAGAACTTATTTCCTGCAATAATCCAAAAGCCAATAGAAAAACCCCACTGGATTATCAGTGCTGCACTCTATTCTGTAACCTCACCAAACACCAATGACTTGTACATACACTACCAAAGTATTGGGACACCACTTTCTTTAGAAAAGAAAAAGGCACTTCCAAAACTGTGGCAACAAAGATGGAAACACAATTCATGTATTTAAAAATTGTATTTCCATCTCTGTTGCAATGGGTTTGAAATTGTTGAAAATGACTGTACCCATATGTACAAGTTGGTGTTTGGTGATGATTTTTTGGCTCAAGGTTTTCATTTAAAGTCACACCAGAGATGTTCAGCTGGGATTAGGACTTGGCTTTCTGCAGACTAATCAAGTTCTTCCACACTGACTAAATCAATCATTTCTTTTTGAACCTTGCCTTATATACAGAGGCATTGTCATGTTAGAATAGAAAAGGGTCCTGTCCAAACTGTTGCTATAAAATTAGAAGCACACAATTCCCTAGAATATTATTATATGCTTAAACATTAAGATTTGTACTCATAGATATTACTACAGTAGTCAAACCTGTTCATTAGAAGGATGTCCCAGTACTTTTGTCCATAAAGTGTACATGGAAAACGAAGGACAAATGTTTTTATATTTGGTTTCTATTTTCAGACATAAAGGTTAATGCATTGTAGCTTTAGTGGAGACAATAAAAGCATGAATAAAGCATTTTAAATGTTTTAAAAAGTTACAGATCTGTCAAAATTAAAAATTCCATGTAGCAAATTCCAACCATTTCATCTTGAACCATGTCTGAAGTCCAATTAGTAGTTTAATACTTAATGTCTGTACCTTTACAACAAACTGTTTATACATATTACACAGTCTTTAAGGGGCTCTTTCAAGAATATGAACCCCATGCCATAGTGCTGAGGTGTCTACAGTACAGAAACATCCGACACGCTCAGCAATGAAACCCTGGTCTGATACTAGGCACTGGTAGATCTGTAGTCTAAATACAATACTGGGACTGTAAAATGGATAAAACAGTCAGACACCTCCAAAAGACTGACTAAAATACAGAGAGAGAATAAACGAGATCTGCCCTTCTGAATATTTTGATACAGTAGTGAAAATATGCTCTATGCTGACATTTTAACTTGGTTTGTTTCTTATACAGTTAAACAAAATAAACTCTCTAGCATGGAAACCTTAACACAGGAACCAAAAAAATAGTTTACTTCAGCTGTCCTCTTGTAAAATAGTTCCTTCAATGTTACTGCAATCTCTGTCTCTTACAAGTATGCATGATCAACACCCCCCACCCTTTAGGAAAGATTAGACTGTTAGTGTGAGCAAATTGAAACCCATATGGGTTTAACATTTGGCAATAATTAATTTTCTACAAAAACGCAGATTGTCAACAAAATATATGGGCTCACAAAAATGGAGAAATACACTGAAAGGAGTATTTAGTTCATCAAATTGAGGGGGAAATAAAGGAGATCATTAGATGGCAGCAGGAATTTCTTACTGTACGGGAAGGAAAACAACTATGGATGCCGCTCCTCATCTCTCGGAAGCAAATAATCTGGCATTTTAACAGATAGTTAGTGGCACAATTCTAAATACAATGCTAGAGGGAGAAATATCTGTACGTATACACTGTGCAGACTCTTTCTTTTTCCCCAACACACATTTCCCATCATCCCTGCCTCCTCTGTTCTCCTCTCAGGTGAGCTCAGATTGCAGCTGGTGCTGTGAGTACAGTCAGTTCAGAGGATAAAACACCTCCTCTTTCCTTTCTTGACTGGGGGCGGACAAAGGACTGCACGGATGGCTTCATCGAACACCGTCTTAAGGCCTCGTTGCGTTAAGGCTGAGCATTCCAGGTACTTCACAGCTCCTGTAGTGAATACAAGAGTACTTAAAGTGGATCCACACTTTAAAAAGGCTGGTACACTTGCATTGTATTTCTTGCACTAAACATTCCTTAGTTACAATAGACGTTTGGATGAAATGATGGATGGATGGTTTAAACTGATGCATGAAAATAAGTTTGCATTTGGCTGAAAACCAACTTTTCAGCTTCTCATTTAAATGTATAAGAAATGAATAAACAAAGTTTAAATGAATATGAAAAAGTTTATTTAAAAATTAATCAAATGTATTTAATAAATCAACAAACATTTAAACTTCACATAAAATATGAACTTTAAGGATGTTTTTACTCCAATTCACTGTTGAAATTAAGATGAAATATGAATCTTTAAATGATGGCTATAATTGTTTTCAACTTTTCAAAAATTTAATGAGACATTAACAGGTAAAAATATAATTTAGAAAATATGATGAATATGTAATATAGGCCATATATTTAACAAAATGCTTCTCTCTAGAGTTATTTTTCCAGCAAACTATCAAACTGTGAACATTAAACGGCTTTTCTGAGGTAATTTATCCGTTATGACGTCTTTCCACAATTAAAAGATTGAGTGAGTACTTGGGACATGAAACCGTTCAGTAAGTGTTTATGTTGTGCTATAACTAGTAGTAAATAGGCTTGAAATGAGGCGCTACAGCAAAATGCCATGTTACATTAAAAAGCACCAAAACTGTTTTTATTGTTTGAATTTCATGCAAAAAGAACTGAATTTTAAAGCAGAGACTTAATATCCAAAGTAACAAGTATTGGATAGCAGTCGCACTACAAATGATGTTTATTGATGTTTTAGTCACGTTTCAACAGAAAACAGCATAGGCAAAAAAAAAGATTTTGGAATTTAAAGCTGCAGTCCGTAAGTTTAGCCTCCTTGTTGCTATCTCTACAATTCTTTACGCGAGTTGTGCATCGGCACAGCTCCTCAGCGTGGATGAATCTAATGTTTCGATGTGTGACTGTCAGTCACCACACTGGTGTGGATACTGTACTTCAGAATCACAGATTCTAGCCTATGTCTTGGAAGTATGACCCAAATTTTCACCGGATATTGTCATCTGAACAAGTCTGCCACTTTTGTTCTGACCAACTAAAGGAAAACAGCATTACAATTAATCGCGCTACCAATGGTGATTAAATCTAACGATTGGATAGCTCCTATAACATCAAACCGTGCAAATTATTATTATTGTTAAACTTTGTTCTTAAACTTTAAATACTTAAATATTATTCTTCCTTAGAACTGGTTCTCTTTAAAATACAAAATTGTGTAATCCCACGTAGGCTATCTGTAATCAGATGCACATTTAAAACTGAAATATAATCTAATTTCAGTAATTTACATGTGTTTCATAAACACATAATTCTTTCTGGATTACAATCCGCCATCAAAATGATAAATTTCATTATTCCAGCTGCTGTGAGAAAAGGCTATAAACGATCCACCACCTGCAGCATCCTTGCATGCCATATAGTCTCTACTAGCCGGGACAACTTCTTTATGTTTACAGACGTGACGTAATGACACAGCGGCATGCTCGAATTTCCCGCGAAAACCTACCAGTACCACTCAAATTAGAAAACATTATTATAAGTTTACCGTTCTGAATCAGGCTTAGGTAAGGCGATTGTTTTGAACACTGGTTGGTTATGTACTTGCTCAAAAATTGATTTTGGATAATTTTTAACCAAAAAAAAAAAAAAGTTATGGACTGCAGCTTTAAGAATCAATTTTGAGCTGTTCATCAAAATGAAGGTAGATTAAAATTGATACTGTCAGCCCATCCTGAACATACACACATATGTGTAAAGGCAATAATAAAATGCATTTAAACGCCAGTGTATTAATACTGAAGTGCTGACCTATTTCTTTGGCCATAGCGAGACCTTGAGGGTAGGTGATGGGTGTGAGTTTCTTCTCTTTCAACTTTTCTATAGTGTCCTTGTCGTCTCTCAGGTCAAGCTTAGTCCCAACCAGAATTATCGGAGTGTTGGGACAATGATGTCTGACCTCTGGATACCACTGTTAAAGAAATCAAAACAGTCATGTTGAGCTTCTATTGAATGCAAAATCATTCTATGCATAGAGAAAACTATATACGTAGGCTACTCTATACTCAAATACTAATAGCATGTTACTGTGCCATTTCCAAAGCTAGCCTATGTTTTACCTGTGGATAAACAACACCACAACCTCCCGCACCCAGCAGTGACTAATAGCAAATGCCACTTGATCCTTTGAAATGGATGTCACAGGATATTTTGCAGGCACAGAAGATTAAAAAGACCTACCATCTGCTTTATTACAGCTGCATCAACATGCCATTTTAAGGCTTTGAAACCACATTTGCTCAATCAGTCAAGCCAGACAGACTATTCTTAGATCCTCTTCCTCTTTACCATTCACTGTGATCATTTCGGAAGTCGCCTACATTGACTTTGTTGTTTGTTTGTGTTTAATGCCATGCCAGCTTCTCTGGCTATTTTCATGGTGAGAAACATTTATAACAAAGATAGCCTATATTGACATAAACCACAAATTATCTGAGCGCTTGCTTACCTTCGCACGGACGTTCTCGAACGAGGCTGGACTCACAAGAGAGAAACAAATCAAGAACACATCCTATAAGAAAAGAGAGGGGAAAAAAAATAAATCTGACAAAATCCTTATTTCATGCTAATGTTCAACTCATTTCTTTCAGAATTATTTTGTTATCTGCAAAGCACAGCACTGACAAGGCTGTTGCATTAATGAACTGTAAATTGACTCCACTTGTTTCCCAAGTGAAAAAGAGCAACAAAAACACAGTGAGGTTTGTGCCTGAACGACATCGGCAAACAATTGAGCCATTCACTCACAGCCTTTGCAAGAGAGACGACGACAACACTGAGCTGCCATTAATGCTCTGAGCAACATATAAGAAATCACTTTAGCCTACTAGGAATCAGGACATGGGCTATTTTTAATAATTTTACTGTGTTAAGGCGTAGTGTTTATTACGTTTCCAGAACATAAGTCATCAAACTAGTTTCGAGATCCTTCCTGGTCTCATGACTCATTAAGGCGAAGAGTCAAAACTCCCTGAAATATTATCCATATGGCACTGAAACTCAAATACATATGTAATCATATATGTAAAAATTAGTATACATCTGTTTTAGCCCTATTATTATGATTGTACCGTCTGAGGGTAGGAGAGCGGTCGAAGTCTGTCGTAATCCTCCTGCCCTGCTGTATCCCACAATCCCAGGTTCACCGGCTTTCCATCGACCATCACATTAGCAGAATAATTATCAAATCTAAATGAAAGATAGTATATGGTTCAGAGATAAGATATGGCGAATATTAAAATGAATGTGTAATGCAACTTGCTACCTATTGTACTTACAATATCAGACAGATTTATAAGTTAAACAGGTTATGCAATGGGACAACTTCATTTTAGCTGTTGGGAAGTGACTACCAGAATGAAGTCAGATAGATGAAAGGAAGGGGTTACATGAAGCAAGTGAAAAATAGTTGTTTTAGAGGTGAAGCTAATTATTATATTATGATGAAAGATTAAAGATAAGTTTTTTTTACTTGGAATAACATGCACAGATGAAACTGGCGCAACAAGACCAGGAATGCCGGTTTTTAAAGTAAATGGTGTCAGTTTTGATGTCATGTTGACTTTAAAGGGCCAGTTCGCTAAAAAAATAAAAACTTGTTCCAAACCGGTATGACTTTTTTTCTTCTGCAAAAAAGAATGTTTTAACTGCTTCTGTTAATATAATGAAAGTCATGGGGTCCAAAACAACATAAAAATGTTTATATTTAATTAATGCCACCGTTTCCATGACTGATTACAATAATGATACAGCAGCTTTGAGTATGTGCTGATACCCATGCCAGTAGTTTTTGTTTTGATCCGTTTAGAATCTCATTAACGACACACTGCTTAAATATAGTCAACACTTAGATAAAATATTTATATATGTGTATATATCCGTGCATTCAGTCTTAAAGCCTAATACAAATACTTGCAGCTGTCTGTATCATTAATGTCATCAAAAGAGAGAAAAATCAATCAATGCTCTTGATAAAAATCGATGTATTTTTAATTAACACAGTGAAGACTATGCAATGTTTTACTAACGTTTTAATGGCCATTCTGACAACTGACTGTTTAGTGCAATACTGTGTTTTAAATTTGCCAAATAGATAAGTCCATAGGCTTGTTCTAGTATGAATATTCGCAATAGTAAATTGTCTGCTCTTTGGATGAACTGTGTTAGAGTAAGGTCTGCTTACACAGTAGGGATGTATTCCCCGGGAAAAGCATTGGTGGTGTAGCTGATCAGAAGGCATGTTTTTCCCACAGCCCTGAAAAAAAACAACACCTCATATCATTCATATAATACATTCAATAACAGAACTGACCATGTCTTAAATAACACAAACTGATGTCATTCCTTATACTTGCTTTTCCAACAAAACAGTGATAGGTTTCATTCACAGAAAAGAAGCAGGGCATAACATAACATTGTATAAACCCCATAACAGCCGGTGTTACTCATATGAATTATAAAAGTGGGTTTGATTGACTTCTCCATTAATAGCTGCAACACTCCCCACATATTTAAACTGCATTTGTATGGCGTAACATGTAAAATAAACTCAGGGAAAGCTTTAGTTTACACGGAAAACCCCAGAAAAATGCAATGCATGTTCCATTCCAGTATACAAAGATGCACATTTAAAGTTTAAAGTCATTCATAAGCTATTTTCGCTGCTGCAAAATAAATAAAAGTTGAAAACACAGATTTAACGAGTGATATGTGTGAAATAAGCACTTTTAAAACATCAGTGAGCTACAAAGAACGTTTCTAAAATAAAGGCTCACAAGTTATCTAAACTCAAAACACTACAGAGCAAACTAAGAAAGATCTGAGACGTTTAAAACTTTATTCCAAAACAATTACAACACTGAATACGAGGTTAAACTCACCCGTCCCCGACGACCACACACTTTATGGCCTGCATCTGTTCACTTAGCACGCGATCCCGTTAGCTCTCTCTGTGAATGAATCGATAAAAGCTGCTCTGACCGAGATATCCCGTCCTCAAAATTCAACACGCACAAAAGAAGAGCGGAGTCGATAGAAATTGAAAGGAAATTTCGCTCAAACTCGACTGAGTAAAGTTAGCTGTGTGAACGCATTCCAGAGCATTTGCTGCTGCCGCTGTTCCAGAGAAACACACAGCCACCACCCAAAAATCTCAGAACACACACACACACACACACACACACACACACACACACACACACACACACACACACACACACACACACACACACACACACACACACACACACACACACACACACACACATATATACATGTTTATGATTGTGATTTTTAAACATAAAGTTATGTTTAATGTCTTGCTTATTATATCCAATATTTCACATTTTCAATGCGAGTTAATTAAAACTAGAGGCATAATAATTATAAAAAGCTGAAAAATGTTTTAAATGAAGGATTGTCACACTTGAATTTTTAACCCTGTAAAGTCTAGAAAACTATGTTTTAAAAACAGAACAGTTTATTGAGCATTCAGAGAAAATATTTTAAAAAATACAAACAAGTTTGCATATATGTTTTATGTTTTGTATCATATTTGATACATCAGGCTTTTATGGCTCATATACAGGCTGTAAGAATATGGGTCGCACACTTACCCTCTGGCCCTCTTCTAATATATTTTTGTTCAATAATATTTTTTGACTATTATTTATGGTTTTTAGGGAATTTTATGATACTATGCAATATTTAGAATTAATTAGAATTAGAATTAATATATATTTTTTTATTTCTTTATTCATTTAATATTTTTTAATAAATGCAATATTTCACATTAAAATAGAGTGAAGGCATTTAAAATCCATTTTTTTAAGTGAGAATTGGTCCATCTGGAGGCATTAAAAAATAAAAACTTGTGTAATGTCGCGTAACCTCTTGTATTAGCAACCTATATAGATATATCCAGAGGCTTTTGGATTCCCGTTGTTTTTTAGACATAATTTCTTAATTTTTTTAGGTTTTGCTGTTAGATATATATCTAGACATTCTAAAAGACTACTTTTTGTCAAGGTTTAGATATTTTTGGTTAGATAAGTATCAGGTTTTACATTAAAATCTTGTTAGAAAGGGAACACATAGACAGCATTTTTGTTACTCAGTATTTGATAATTAACAACAAAATAAGGAATAGATAGTGATAATTCAAAACACTTTATATAAACCTTTTGTAATTAATTGATATTTTATTCAATGCAATTCAATTAATGTTAACATATTTTCAAAATTTGCTCTGTTGCAGTTTTACCAGTTCATTTCTGTGTATATATGTAGGCTATATGTGTGTGTGTGCACGTGTGTGGGTGTCTATTTTGCACTCCTGATTCCTGATATTCTAGACAGTCACCCCTTGATTGCTGCACACTTTTTTTCTGACCAGTGGCTGATTTGTAGTTTGTACCACCAAAAGATTCACTGAGTTTTCACATTTTTTCGTATTTCCCATTCATTTCCTATGTCGGTCATTTTTGACCGCGAAGAAGGCAAGTGTGACTATTTTTTTTTTTGGACTCTTTAAATATCCGAATCATGTCCATGATTTTTTTGTGTTCATATTGCTAATGTGACAAAAGTCACCAAGTGTCATCTCATTCCGATGAAGCTAAGATTTTTTAAATTTAAAAATATAAAATTTTTCAATCAAAAATGACCGAAGAGGGCCAGAGGGTTAAAACACCCTAATTTTATTCAGAAGCATGAACTGAACAACAAATAGGCAGTTTGGTGTAGCCTAGCTGTTGTTATTTTTATATGGCCAAAAACTAAGATTCAATTCTGAGCTTGTAATGTTAATCAATAAGATCTTTACAACAGTATAGCAGAATACTTACATAAAATGCATATAAATCAGGGCTGTCAACATGATTTATGCAAGTAAATCAAAATTTTTAATGCATTGAAATAATTTAAGGCAAATAATAACCCCCATTGATTATTCTTTATTTACAGATGCTATTCATTTTTTGTCAGTATGTTCCGTTATATTTATTTTATTTGTGTGATCAAAATTTTTGCTTTGGACAATTCTGTAATTGTTGGATTTTGATAGGGATATGTATACAGTTGGGTATTTTTGTACTTTTTAAAATGTGCAATCAATGTTATAGGCCTACTGTGCTTTTTAGATACATATTTTTCAAAGTGCATATTTGAATACATATTTTTATGTGCATATTTTGTAATTAATGTGCTTATTTTGTGCATATTTTCTAGATGCATATTTTTGTACATTTATAATTTATTTTATTTGCGTAATTCATGTACATTTTAATACACATTTACTGTGCATGCTGTAAGTGTGCCTTTTTTTTTTTTTTTTTTTTAAAGCACATTCCAAAACTGGGAATGGTTGCCCATTTTTCAGCTCCTCTTCCAAATCAATTCACACATACAGCCTCTCACATATCTCTCTTGTTGCTGTTGGAGGAGGGCCTTCTCTCTCAGGGCAAGGTCAGGTTTAAGTCCATATATGGCAAGCACCGATGTGGTAATGGGTTTCTCTGCAGGCAGAGAGGAATTGAGGGTTCCCGAGTAGTCGTCCTCGAGCCATCCTCGACTTCAAGGTGACCACTGATAGGTTCTTTCAGTAAACGGTCTTCACTCATGTCATCTTCAACTTCTTGATCTAAAAGGGGAAATTATATGAACCGCAAGATTGTTTTATTCGAAGAATATTTATTTAATACTGCATAACCATATTATTTACTACAGCTAAACTTGC
This sequence comes from Spinibarbus caldwelli, assembly GCA_039654775.1. NCBI lineage: Eukaryota > Metazoa > Chordata > Actinopteri > Cypriniformes > Cyprinidae > Spinibarbus > Spinibarbus caldwelli. The sequence continues at coordinate 23,379,879 of CM077257.1, forward strand.
GTTCAAGCATGTGCATTGCATTTTTAAATGTAGGGCAACTATTTAAAAATAGTTCAACTTTTAAAAATGTACATCGAGATTTAAGTTCCACTGGGTTGCGTGCAAATATTATTAGATCATACAAACGTTACTTGGTAAAAAAAATTATTTGAATAGACGTTGTCATCCTTTCAGCCTGAAAAGTGTGTTGTGTTGTTAAATTAAATCGTCATGTAACCTAATTATTATTATTAATGCACAAATGTTACCTAATTATTATTAATGCACAAATTCAGCTTGTTGGGTAATGAATTTCTGTTTCTCTGTGCATTTAGTCATGAAAATATGAACTTGAAGGTGCATAATGTCCTGTATCATGAGTCAAGTTTGAATTCTGTAGAAAAATGTCAGTTTTTAATTAATGCGGAGGACGAGCAGAATCAAACAGATTTCGTACCGTGCAGTTTAGTACACTCTAATGGCATACAGAAATAGGCTACTACACAAAACAAACTGTCATATTGCTTAAGATAGCATGTTAGAAAAAGTTAATAAATGGAATAATTCTTAGAATAAGCATTTCACATATTTCTATGTACACTAATTATATAAAACTCTACTGTCTGTACAGCATAGCTAAAAGAGTTCAATGCATTTATTTCAGTTTAAAGGAACACAAACTGATTGGAAAATATTCCTTATCCTAGTGGACAACTTTAATGTCACAGCCTTCATCTTTCTGTGGAAAAATGATATCTTACAATTTGGTGGATTTGTGATGCCTCTCAAGCATCATAAAATAATGAAACCAGCATGTTTGCTCAGATTGACTTGTGCTCCTCGTCATTTAATGTTGATGTAAAGACCGAAAGTCTACATTAAACCAATTTTATTGCAGTCACCACCGTGTTGGCAAAGATAACGCACAAACCACATTTCTTGGCTGGATAAAGTAAACAAGCGTCTCACTAGTAAAGTTAAGATGATTGTGGTGACGTGCAGGAGTTGTACAGTAAGCACAAGTCCATTAGTGCTCTCGACTCCTGTTGGAGTTTCCAAGTATCATTTTTTCAGAAAAACACCCACATCCAGTGACGCCAAATAATTTTAAAGTTGCTCAAGGAAGGATGAAAGTTGCTAAATAAAATTTTAAAAATCACAACAAATGATAAGAGTATGCTTAATCTCACAACAAATGTAAAAATAATTGACAATACCGACTAATAATGTCTTTAGCCTAACCTTAACCATAAAGACGTACTAATTTCAGGTGCAGGGACCTCCTAAAAGACATTTCGTGGTGTATTGTTGCATCTTTACTGTAATTTCATACACCATGTGTTATACACTCCAATTTAAACAACTAATTTTGGGGAAACAATCTCTGTACTGCAGTATAATATCCACAATAATAAAATCCAATCCTTCTTTAAAATAATTAAAAAAAAAAATTAGAATTTTATTTGAAAAGCCAACCTATGAAGACATGGCAATTACAAAATCCTCTGCATAAAGATCATGAAAAGCATTTACAAAAATACACAATCCAATGTCACTTATATCAACTTAAATACACAAAAATAAATAGCGATTTTTCTCTAGCCATTCTTAAATAGGGCACATATTAGCTAGCAAAAAAAACAAAAACAAAAAAACAAAGCTGAGGAACTTTTTACAACATATACATTTAGTCTAAAATACATTCTTCACTGGTTTGTTTGTAGTTCAGAAATTTGTCAATGCATTTTTTGCTGGTGACAATTCTGCCAAATAGGGTATAATAATGATAACAAAAGTATATAATAATAACAACAACAACGAAAAATAAGCATAACCCTGATGACTGACAATAATGGAAACAGTATGATGCTTCAGAAGAGTGCAAGTGCTGAATCTGGCCCTCAGGCCTAACAGTACATGTACCAGCATGCAATCCTTTATCAGATGTCCTCAGGTCATCTCAGGCCCAACTGTGTAACTCATGGCACATTATTCTCAAGGGCTCAATTGCTTTTTTCAGTGCATGAGTGACAGACTGTCAGGAGTTCATAAAGTCTTAACTGCTTGCAAGTTCTTCATCAACAAGCTTCCCGTGAACTCTGAAACGGTACACACAGGTGTATTCAGGATGACCCCAGTTAGACAGCACTTTCATCTCAATGATCTGAAAACCTCTCGGGACCTCCTCCTTGAGGAAGACGGAGACAGAATCACAAGATTAGGCAATCAATCAATGATTACAAATAAATATTTACTGGTTAACATGACCCTGTTAGCTACTGCTGGTAGATGACAATTACAACTTCCATACTGACAAGCCTCCTTCTCCTTTTTCATTTTTTTTCCCAATTGCATTGACTTTATTTATAACATCAACAACAAAAAACAACTCACAAGAAGCCATCAGTCAGTTACATCTTTATTTTCATTCAGCTACAGTGTGATTAAATGCATTAAACCATAGAAATCACAATACACAGGAAAACTGTACTTGTGTCATACTTACAGATACAAAGAAAGTCTGAAGAGAATCTCCATCTTCATCATAAACAAACTGTCCGAGCAACTGCCCCTCTTCCTGCTGCTCATCATCAAGACCCTTTAATAGAACAGAGAGAGAAAAAAAAAAAAAAAAAAAAAATTGACCCCAAGTTATATATTAAATATTAGACACCTGGAAAACCTCGAAATATCAGGACTTTTTAAAAAATTGAGACATCTTTATTCCTGTTATGACAAATATGAAATTTCAGCATCACTGAAGGACCATGTGACACTAAACACTGACTTTTGCGCCACTCTACAATTTTTTATTTTCTAGAAACTTCATTTTTTTTTTTTTTTTTTTTTTTTTTTTAAATTTAAAAAAAAAAAAAAAAAAAAAAAAAAAAAAAAAAAAATCCATGTGTACTCACATATACATTGAACTCTCGTGGGGCACTGCTGATGTTGCCGGTGGGCGACAGGGATTTGGGCACATGATCTAGAGAAAAGGCTGTAGGCACAATCTTCATGGACAACCCGATCACCAGATAACCTTGTGATCCTTTAAATGCCCAGCAGTTCCCAGGATGCACATCTGGCTGGAGGGACAAATGAAGAGAAAGAAAGGAGAGAAATCACCATTAAAAGCAATGCGACTTTAAAAATAAATGTACATGAATGAAAATCTGAATTGTGAAAGTTCTCAAACCTGTATGACTACACGTGGTGACTGGGAGAAGTACCACAGTGGGAGGCCAAACAGACTCAGCAGTGCAGTTTTGGTGTCAAAGGACTCTGAACAACGTGTGCTTATGACGCTGCCTCCTACAGACACAAAGAAACATTCAAATTCACCACACTACACCACCCAGGTATCAAATAGCATGCATGTAAACAGCATGTTTTTCTCCCAGTCAGATGAAAAACCAGTTCAAACAAACAACTATTGTAGCAAAGCTATTTTCCAAAAAGTTGCACAGGGTAAAAATTGCACCACAGAGAGAGAAAGAGGAAAACAAGCAAACAAAACAAAACATATGCTCAAGTCATATCAATGAACAAGGCCCCAATTTTGGCCCATAAACTACCCTTCTTAAATTCATCTACTTGATGATAGAATACACAGCATATAGGTTTTTTTTGGGGCTCATCCAATATCCACACACAGTGATGGGTAGTAACTGATTGTGTGTAATCTGGATTACATAATCAGATTCCAAAAATTAAGTACTTGGTAGTTAAATTAGATCACTTTAAAATATTGTAATCAGACTACAGTTACTTTTGTTTTTTTACATAATTACATGTTTTCACACAACAGAAATAATAACTTATTGATTCTCCTTAATTATTCTTTCATCTTTTAAAATTCTAAAATACCATACTGCATATATACATTCAGAAAGTCCTTCCCCCCCCCATTTGCCCTGAAAATTGCCAAAGAGAAAACAGAGGCCACACAGCATTTGACCACTGGATTTACAAAAATCATTTCAATTCATTCAGTTCCAAAAAGTGCTTTTCAACATTTCAGCACTGCATCAACTACTAATGCACACATTCACTGTTGTTTGAATTACCATTCAGTGGGTTATTTAACCATGTATTACGGTCTTTGCAAGGCTTTTGTTTTCAAACACATTAAATTGCACAAATTCATGTTCTCTCTTATTTACATGTAAAGCAGGGATTCCCAAACTTTTGTCAGTCAAAACACTTTTACCTACTATAATGACCTGAAGTACACCTGATATTTCAAGCTAACAAGTTACACAGTTCTCTGACATTGGTTAACAGTCGCACGGCATACAGAAAAACAATTTTTTTTTTTCTTTTAGTAAGTGTTTTATTATGACTGCTGTTATTTTAAAATCATTTAATTTCAGATTTTTATGATTGAATAATTATCAGTAGAAGTCAGCCGACAGTGGATTTTACTGATACCGATAGCTAGACTGGACCACACTGGCCGATGCAGATTAATGAACCAATAGTTTTTAAAATGGATAATGAACAAACTAAAATAGTACTTTACTATTTTTATTTAAAAATAGTACCAAACTATACTTTGTAAATGAATAAAAATATTGATCATTAAATTGTTCATAGTTAAAGCTGCAGTCCATAACTTTTGGCGCTCTATCGGTTAATAAAAAGAACTGCGTGCGTCTTGCAGAAGAACACTGTAGCTGGAGCTACTTCTCTCCGTTTATGTCTATGATGTACAGATCACATTCCTCATGGTAAATCGCGTTCCCCTCTGTAGAAATCTCGGTTCCCGCCATCGTCAGGCCCTTAGAATTGTCCTAACGGTGCCCCTGGCTTTAACAGTTCAATTTAAAATAAATTAGTTAGGCCAAAGTAAATGTTGGAATTCTAACCAGGAACAATACTTCCACAGCTTTCATTAATCTTAATGTTACAAACTGAGTCTTATTGTAAAGTGTTACCATTTCATTTCAACAGTCATGCTTAAATGGCCATCTTTACATATCAACACAAAGGCATAGAAATTGCATATATATGGATATTGTATGCATTCTCTCACACTTTTGCTTCCATTTCAGAACACTTGATGATTGTCTAATCAGAACAAAATGTGTTAGTCACACACCGGTGAAAAGCGCTGCGACATGTCACATTCAATTCAAGTGGCTGTCTAAAAGAGTTTATTTAAAAATCACCAAACGGGCAAAAATTTACTTCAAGAATGAACAAAGTGGCATAGATGAGTTTGAAGTTCGAGGTTATTAAAAAAAAAAAAAAGCCGCAAATGGAAAGAGAAAGCACAATCTATATTATAGCTCTCTATATGAAGCATACAGACTTTATTAGAGCCAAAGAAAGACAAATGTTTCACTGAAAAAATGCACAATACACAATTTTACAGCCTAGGGTGAAATCATTATGTACATTAATAATGATTTGGGACAATGTAATTTAATGGAAAACTATGTGAATGGTGCTCTGTGGCACTCTGTCGGCTGCATTTAAATCAGAGTCTGAAGTTTCCCGCTCCGTGCAGCGCGCAGCCTCACGTGTCAAAACAAACCGCACAAGGTGTCAGTGATTTCTGCTTCTAGAGGCCGCTCTCACACTGTATAATGACAGCAGACCCTTCTCAGCCGCTCCAGCAATGGACGCAGCCCAGAAAACTCTCGGCATGGATTTTTAAAGATAGCCGATAGTTCCTGCAATCGACTATCGGTGCCGATTAACTGGCAAAACCAAATCAATGGGTCGACCTCTAGCTTCTCAAACTCAGAAACCCCCTGCAGTTCTTTGACAAACACCAGTTTGGAAAACCTTGACATAATATAATGCACTTCATGTTGATAACAACGAATGGAATGTATTTTCCTTTCTCTTTGTATTTTTATATCAACATGGTACAAGATTATCCTATTTAAATCAATGTGATAAAAAGATGGGTAAAACAATCAAAGTAGTCTGATTGTATTCCATAAAATGTGTAATGCAGTGGATTATGTTGCTAACAAGTTGTCATGTACTTTGGAATCAGTAATGGACTACAATTTATAAATCTACCCAGCACGGTCCACACATATTACTAGATGGAATGCATGCAGTCACTAATTCTGTGTTTTACATTCCTACAGCTAAACAAACAACTTTAAAAATAACTTAAAAATAGTGCCACAGAGATAAGACTATTACTATACCTCCAGATTCCAATGCATAGTCCACCAGACCGGTGCGGTCTTCTGAATAGAGCTTCATCGCATTGTTGACAATCAACTGTATATGCTGTGGAGAAAAAAACAAGAGTAGCATTACATATATCTAAATATACAGAGTTATTCATTTCTTGAAATCCTCAAAGAGAAGTTCTCTACAGCTTACTTGCTCAGAGAGGCCTGCCTCCCCTGTGGCTTGTCGTACAGTTTGGGTGATCGTCTCTTTAGAAGGTGACTGGCCTTCCTCTACCTGAAGGGACAGGTTACCCAGAATGCTGCGCTCCAGAGCACTGAGTGAAGGCTGCAGTTCAGTGGTGCTCACAAAGTGATCAGAGAGCCACTGCAGGAGAGATTCAGGAAGCTCCAGTTCTTCTGCTTTGTCACTGCCGTAAAACAGAGACCTGATTTCCTTCTCCACCTGCTCGGATACCTGCAAGAGCAGATCCAGGAGTTATGAGATTTTTTTCAAACAGATGGCAAAAAAAAAAAAAAATCTGGCTTTTGGAATATTTAAGTCCTGTTTAGTAGTCATCTAATTTTAAACATTTATATGTGGATGCAAACATCAGGACTGTTGCCACAGGAGAGCATTTACACATTCCAGCTGGTTTTTCACCTGGTGGTACAGAAGCTTATAAAACAATATTGTCTCTGATTAATAACTTCTCATTACTAAGTGAATGTGCAAACATTTCAATGACTGGAATGTTACCATTTCTTTTTGTTTTCCATATTACCGCTTTTTATTTTTATTTTTTTTAAATTACACTTTTTTTTGTTAATAAAATTAAGTATTTTTTGAAATTTCAAATACTTGAGCTATAGCAACCAGTGTGATGCAACAAAAAAAAATCATCAATATTTATAAGAAATTTTATTTGATTAGTAGTATATGAAATAAGCATATGAGAATTACAAGTATCAACCCAATTAAAAATCGAATAAATTTAACACAAAACTGCTTAAAACAAGTCCAAATTTATGAAACCTACATATTCCTTTAACAAAACAAATATTACTCTAGAATGTTTTCGTACAAAACATTTTACTTGAATAAACTCATGAAAAATAACTTTAAGCTGCTATGGTTCATCAATAACTGGCAGCAGAATGAAATGGTGCTCTTTTTTTCCTTTTCTTTTTTCTACAGATTTAGTCTATTTAGTCTAATATGCTAGAGCTTAAAGAGCAAAAGTTCAGTTAAATTTTGTAATTTACATTAATCATGTGCTAAGCCACAATTAAGAGGTTAAAAATTCACACAGGGGGTTAGAATTGACCTGAATGGCAAAAAAAAAAACAAAACAAAACAAAACAAAAAACAAAAAAAAAAAAAACTTAAAATGGTTATAACTTAAATTATGCATTGTAATAGTCTTGCCACATTTTCAAAGTTTTAGAACATTTCTTTGTTTTTTTTAAATTGATTTCTTCCAGGTTAAAAATTATCAAAATGTTTTATAAGGGCTAGATAAGGATGTTAAAATGCCAGGTATGAAAATTAGACACTGCAAAAACTACAGATGAACTGAAATGGCAACAGAGCACTTACTGAGACTGAAAGAGAGTCCAGCTGCTCACACTTTTCTCTGCACCCCATCAGCCCCTGCACATCATCTCTGATGCGCTCCAAAGTCTCCTCTAGCCGCCTCACCTCTGCCAGCAAATCCTCACTGGAGCTGCTCTCAGCCTCCTCACTGAAGAGGAACACACATACATTACTACACCAGTTTACTTGAATATTACTTTAATGATTGAGACAACACTGTTGACTGTTTAAACCAGATTTAAGATAATGACCTGTGAAGATCAGTGGAGGGCGCCTCAGCCTCAGGAATCTTTCTAAAAGCAGGCTCTTGTTTTCTCTGCAACTCCTAAATTAAACAAGTCAGTCATACAGCTGAATTTGCACAGATTACTGAATCAGAAGTCATGTCACATTCAAAAGTCATGCAAACTCTGGCCCAAAGATAACTGACATCAGTGGTTTAGAGCCTTCCACTACATAAAATCCTGCATGCTGATAATGAAGCATCTTGTGTGTTCCTTGTATAATTTGAGTGTCGCACCTCAGTTTTGCGTGCCAATGTCTGAAGGAGAGCCTCAGCTTCAGCAAGTCGAGTGTTCTCTGACTGACGCTCTTCTGCATGCTTTTCCTGACGCTGCAGACAGACAGAATTGAAGATTGTTCGTCCTTGATCCGTATTTTAAATGTAATCTCAATTTCTGTCAGTGACTCATGCTTGCATGTTCGTTTCAACACATACACAATATCTGCCTTAAATGACGAGCATTTACTAATTAACTACTAGGGATAAAGTCAAATCAAGACCATTACAATATTCCATTATAATGGCTTAGATATTTAGTGACAGACATTATGTGATGTTATCACCTGCTGCGTGTACTTGGCCTCTTTCTGCACCTCGCCTTTCAGAAGGCTGAATCGCTCCTCCAGCAGGTCTCCAATCCACTTTCCCAGACTCTCTCTGTCTGTGAGTCTCTCTGTGTGGAGCTCTGAGTGCAGCGTGTTATACAGACTGAGCACTTCAGTGTGCTGCTCCTCCTGTCTGAGCAAACCCCCCGTTACTCGATCCCACAGCTGAGACAAGTTGTCCTCTAAACGCATCAACCTCTCCGCCTCTACTGATGACAATGACAGAACTGAGGGCCTCTGTGAAGAGGGAGACATAATAACAGACAGTCAACTTAATATATTGGTATCGGTAGAAAGAAAGCTAATTCAGCAAGTAACAATACACTAGTAAAATCCAATACACAATACACTAGTAAAAAAAGGCAAATACAACCTGAGTGTGTGTGTCAGGGGGAGTTTGTCTCTCCTCTGAGTCGCCCATGGAGGTGGATGGAGGAGTGACATAGGAGGCGTCTCTCCACACCATCAGATTAGCAGAAGGCAGCATGGCTAACAGTCCGGACGGCCCCCAGTAGCACAACGCTTTCAGAAAGAGCACAGAAGAAACGCATGAGGATGCAAGATCTTATTTCCATTTAGATCAATAATCACTCATGAACAGCAAGCTCACCAAGAAACAGAAGGAAAGGTACAAGAAATAGGACTTTCGAGAGCATAGGGAGACACCTGGAAGAGAGGATGAGAACAGGTTAAATTTTGCATGTGACATTATACTTTAACACACTAGCAGTGTTTTGGCCACTGCTCCATTGAAGAAATTAACCAATTAAGTTTATGGACTGTCTATTTAATAAATGAAGTCAAAATTATTTGTACAGTGCATTTAATTACACGCATTTTAAAGTTGTACTGTATATCAATAATGCCTTAGTGCCTTACCAAATTTAGGGCTGGCCGGTACAAAATGATAAAATTGATCTTACGGATTTTAGATCTAGCTATATTGTATTTATAGTGATGTGACCATTCAGTGCGATTAAGAGACTTAAACATTTGTCAGTTCTGTTCAAAGCAACAGTAAGTGATTCTCAAAAAGCATCAAATGAGATCGGGCACATGCCAGAAAAACATAGATCAGAGTTACATAATGGTCAATTTGCAGTAAGTAAGAGTAAACAATTCACAGAAAACAATGACAATACGTCTAAAATAAAAACTAGCCAGTTATCAGACCTGTTATCAGAGTCTGATGCAAGTTCTTAAATTTAATTAGTGGTCATTTAATCAAAGTTGATAAACACAGGGTAAGGCTTCTATCATGGGGAAGATTTCAGTTGAAATTACTTCAAAGTTAACAATGAATCAAGTGTTAAATAACACTTATATAACCAGACTGGATGTGCATTAGACACCAATAGGGTACAGAAAGAATTGGAAAAGAGCAAAACTCACTTTGCAAAGAAATCAACAAGCCACAAGAAGCTTCCTGTGGTTGTCTTCCCTAGAAACATACAGAGCAAAGCATGAGTAAAGAATAAACCTGAAGTGTTGATTAGCACATACTCTTTAGGGCACAGAGCAGGGTTAGGGTGTACAGCGAGGGGTCACACACAAGAGATGTGCAAAAAAAAAAAAAAAAAAAAAAAGCCTTTGCTTTAAAAGGGCTCATGTTATCAAATTCAGGAATCAGATCGAGGAATCAAATTTTCCTTGACCTTTTGAGAAGAGTTGCGCTATGCAAATAAACTGCTAAAATGCCTTGTTCTGAAACAGAGGCTGGAATAAAGGGATGGAGTTTAAAACTCCTTTAGAGATGAAAGCTACAATGCAGTATTTCTCATTTCACATGCAAAGAGGATGTTTACATAAATGTCTTGGAAGTAAACAGGCCCTTTCTGCTGTCATGCCATCTAAGGATCAGACAGAGGGTGGCATGATGTGAGAAAAAAAAAAAAAAAGTCATAAAAACCATGTTAAAAAACAACTTGTGCTTCAATGGAAGAAAATCTGACAACATTCTGGACAAGAAAAAAAAAACACTAGGTCAATGTCACTAATTTGCTTACATTTGATTACTGACTTCACTAGTGCAGCATATTGAATCTCTCTTCATATAACTTGTGTATTAATTGTTTAAAATTTTCAATATGCAGTGGGTGCTCCTTTGAAATCTCAGGACCCCATTGTAACTGTAAACAAGAGCTCTAACAGGACTATTGCCTGAATGTATTGAATATGCCTGAATAAATAGGATGCATGACAAAAGATGCTTATAAGTATTATAACTACACGAGAAAAGGAAAGAGATTCACAAATGGAATCAGAGCATCAGAGCCACAGAAAACTGAAAAAAGAGAAAAGCCATGCAAGGTTGTCTGAAAGCTCTTCACAGAAACAAACCCACACCCGCTGGGGAGAAAACTGCCCTGACCACAACCTGAAAACCATCAATGCAGGGAAGGAGCTCACAGCAGCATTAACTGGCTTGTCAACTTATTCCCAAACCATATGCGTAAGAAAGATTATATAACCTGTAGAAACTATGAGTGACCATAAGGTCCCTACAGGCTTCTCTTCCTGGGAAGAATGAGTGTCGGTTGCAAAATTATGCTTCCTTTTGCAGTCATCACCTGTCAGAATCAGTGTACGGTTGAAAATGGTGTAAAACTGTGTTAAAGTTCTACTCCTTCAGCATTTGTTATGCTTTTAATCTTGTCATGATAGCCACCACCAACATAGACATTTTTAAACACTGTGCAAACACTGAGCCTGTACTTTGTCTACTAGAGCAATCATTTATTAATCATTCTGCTATTATTCAGCAGGGTATGCAACTACAATACCAAGTGACTCTACCTAAGCAGCTTCCTTCTAATGGTCGCACTCAAACTAGTCAGTCAGTTTTTTTAGATGGCCGTTTAATTTGTATTTAAATCTACACAGATATAGACCATGCAGTGAAAATCAGATCCTCAACACTGGCCAATAAATCAATTAGCAATCGTAATTTGATTTAAATCACATAAGTGGCCGACAGTGGCATAAAAATAAAAAGCACTGCTCATGCGAAATGCATAGGCAATTTGATGTATTGATTACAATTATGATTTATGCTTACAAGTGCATGCTCAATGGAAATATGCAATACTACCTTTAACCAAAAGGCAGCATGATTAATCGGCACAATTAAAACTGTAACTGACCAAAAATGTTATTATTCTGTCATCATTTACTCACCCATGTCGTTCCAACCCTGTGTGCCTTGTTCCTTACAGTACAGAACTTTAAATATGAACACCTAATGATTTGAAGTGGATAAATATCTGAAAGTGAAGTATGTGTACTTACACAGTACGCCGCTGATCTTCGGTCGTTCCTTTTGCAGCACTACCTCTTTAACACTCATACTGCTGTAGTATTTCTCATTACCTATAATGAAAAACAGAACAAACATAAATCCAAGAGTCCTTCGCAACTCTGTACCAGTCATCTTCATTCCTCCAATCCCAGCTCTGCATAGACAGACTCCAACAAAAGAGATTTGCATGTAACCAAGGCGGTGCTCATGGTGGACAGGTGCATTTGTTTATGCACAGTGTAATCATGCTTCAAATAAACATCTGGAAGGGGAAAAAAGTTGTTAGGAGGTCAAACACCATGGAAGAGATTAAAGTAGCCTGTTAAAATAAGTGAGAGGGTGAGAAGGGTTCATCTGAAATGACTGATCAGGTGTAATGGGATAACCAAAGATGAGAGTTACATTTGCCACTCCTGAGACCGACTTCCACTAAGAGACTAAAATTTATAAAAGACAGAAAGAAGAGACAGGTGCTCAAATGCAAAACCTAAGAAAAAAAAAAAAAAAAAAACAGACTAGTGATTGTCACACGGGGTCTTCAACCAGAAACAGATCTGCAGATAAAGCAAGAGAGTTCCAATATTTTTTTTTTTAACTGGGTAAAGTAAAAAAACTTTAGTTACTAAGTAAAAAATTACTATAAAATTAACAATTATTATTTACCATTAAAATAGACATGCCATGGAAAGCAAGTAGTTTTAAACATGCGATGTCGGTCAATTCATTGTTGTTAAATGTACTTGGATCATGCGCACAAATCAGTTTCAGGCCCACTTTGCATCCTATTTGTGGATAGTGCTGTATATATTTTGCTTACTAAGTACAGAGGAAGAATGATGGTCATTTTTATGAATGGTCATTTTAGTATCAGTGTGAACACTTGTTCATATGGTGCCATAAAATAATAATAAAATGGGCTCCGTGGGGTTTTGGAAGTTGCATTCAATTCCACAAGTGACATAGAAGATGCACTTTACCTTTAGGGTGACTTTAACATTATACTTATTAATATAAGACCACGGTGATTAAAAACCCACTTACTAACCTGGTTTACGAACAGTTATATCCGTTATTGCAACTTCAGTTTCAAGACGACGGAATGGCGGCAAACCAGATATCTTTTGTATGATGCCTGCAAGGATACCAGAAAGGGGCTGTTTACATCAGGGCTCCTTAACTACATTTGTTTTGAGGGCCAGATTAGTCAACTGGAAATTTGAAGGAGGCCAAATATCTTTTTAAATAGTTTTCTAGTGTCAAATGAGCCCCAGTCCACCAATTCACAATTTCTTTAATAACTATTTGCTGCGAACAAATGTGTCGGTCACCAATCAAGAGCCTAGTTAAGAAATATCTGACATTTCTATAAAACCTACAACAAAATAGCTTCAATATTAATGACTTTCTCTTGAAATGACTTGGAGTGTGACATCATGAGCGTAATGAGTTCTTTAAGGATAAGCAATTGCCTGTTTCTGGCTGTTTGTACAGTGTGAACAACAGTAGTTTGGTTAATAAGTGGACATAATATCCAGGCACCAGAGGGTCTGAGAGAAAGCGATACCTCCGTTAGCATAGCCATTGGTTGCTCTCTTCTGCTGCACAGACTGCAGTGTCTTCCTCAGCACAGTGGCTGTAGAGCGAGCGATTCCCTTACACACTCGCACACACCACTGCAACACTGATAACAGCAGGCCTGGAGAGACATGGACTGATTTTAAATCAAAACATAAGGTCTGATGATCAAAGATATCTGAAAGTGATAGAGTGGTCAGGAAAGACTGTGAACAGAGAGTGACGGTGGTTGTGGAGAACATCTTTACCCAGCAGGCTGCTTTGCATGCATGCAGTGTGCAGATCTGTACATGTCTAAGTCCTAAAATCCAAGTCCATCCAAACAATTATCCGGTGTCTCATACATATATATCTCTCTCTGTATCTCTATATATCTCTATACATATACACTTTTAAAGGTGTAAAATGCCTCTTAAAGAAGAGACTATGCAAAATGTTTCCAATATTGACACTGTAATCGAGAACCTAATCTGAACATGGGCTGGTTTCACGCTCTGGCAGTGACATGTTGAAAAGACAGACACCCAAACAGTCATAAACCATCTAGTGAGGAACCCCACAGCCTGGAGAGGTGAACGACAGAGTAACCAAGGCTGATACCTTTGAGCAGAGCCATCTGCATCAGTAGCGTGCATATGTACAGTACAAATGCAGCAATTCTCTTTCTGTTATGCAGGCACGTCTCAGACAACATCCCCAGCACACCTGCAGACACAATGAAGTCACTTTCCCAGCACTTTCCCTTCAATAATACTCAGCATCCAAAGAGCTGAAGGACTCCGAGCCCATTTCTGAAGACCAGGGGAAACCTGACCACATCATGTAAGGTGTTTGACATTAACAGCAGCTTTATAGTGCATTATCAAACTGTCTCACCTGGCTTGTATTTGCGATTCTTGTCCCTGCAGTACAACGTAGTGTTTGGAAAGGAGGCTGTGCTGGGTTTCTCTGTAAAAAGCACCTGATGCCCAGTAGCATCATGAAGGGAACTGTTGTTCTTGGATGGAGAGGCATTGGAGGAGTCTTTGCAAATGTAGCCATTCTGTGCTGTAGAGGTCTGTGTTTTAGCCTCCACTGTGCTGTGGTGTGCAATGATTGTCTGGTCTGAAATAAAAATCCAATAAATGTAAATACAGCCCCAAAATTAAAAAAAAAAAAAAACCCACACAACAACTTACCCTTAATATCACAGTCTTCATCCAAACCTAATATTAAAAAAAATAATAATAAAAAAACAAATATACAATCAATGCTTCAGTTGTCCATCAATCTCAGTTCATTTCAACTCAGAGTATCATATCATGGCAATCATGAAGGTCTGCTGGCACTGACCCCAGAAGCTGTCAACTAGGGTGTGTTCCTGTATGGAGGATTCATCTAAGAAAGAGGACAGCAGAGAGGCATTGCTGGGTGCACAGCTGTTCAGTGTGCTGTTATGGGCCTGCAGGATTGACGTTGAGGCAGATCTCGGAGTTTGAACAATCTGTGGTGTCCCTGAAACAGAGTGATGAGCTCTTCTGCTCTTCAGTGTCCTGCAAGACAAAGAGACAGAATAAGAGAAGAAAGAGGACGGAAAACAGAACCAAAATATTGCTGGCTTTATTTTATTCCCGATGCCTCCTTCCAATTAGCTAATATTGTTAATGCATTGAAGCTAAATTTTATAAAACAAGTGACAAAGCTGAAATACACAACAACTTTTCCCAATCTTGAACACAACTGAAGAAATTTTAAAGAATATGGGTAACCAAACAGCTGTTGGACCACACTGACTTCCATAGTATTTTTTCCATACTATGGAAATCAATGGGGACCAGAAACTGGTTATCCACATTCTTCAAAATATTTTCGGTGTTCAGCAAAAGAAACTCAAACAGTTTTGAAACAACTTGAGGGTGAGTAAATGACAACATTAATTTTCAAGTGAATTATCCCTTTAAAGGGGTCCCATTATTCTTTTTCAATTGTGTAATGTTGCTTTTTGAGTGTAAAAAAGATCTGCAAGGTTACAAAGCTCAAAGTCCACTCCAAAGGGAGATATTCTCTTTAACAGAAAACACTTCAAGAACTACAACAAATGGCAAAATTGACACCATTGTCAATATTCAAAGCTGAACAGATGAAACTTGCGGTTATAGTTGCAGATTAAACTTGCGGTTCACCAATCACAACATACTGGGCCAGCTAACCAATCAGAGTAGATTTCATATTTTGGAAGGAGGGGCCTTATTGAAACAGGAACTAAACAGGTCACCTGAGACAGACTGGGAAGAGAGATGTTGCATAATGTAAAATATTTGAAAAATAATGCAATTTTGGAACAATCAAGCATGAAAACCTATTTTTGTAGACTCCAAAAACCAAATCTAAGCTTTGTAAAAAAGACATAACAGGACCCCTTTAATAATGCCGGCAAGAGGACCTCTAGTGGACACAAAGTAGCTGCATGTGTGTGTGGCTAATTCTGCAACTGCATTAGATTTCAGTTACTTGGCCACTGGAATCATATAAAAAGTAATTTAAATTATAACTTTTCTTTGCGTCTTCTACACTTTTAGTTAAGTCATTTATTTTGTCTGTTCCTTAACGCCAACATTAAAAGGTCAAACTAAAGTTCCTGAAAAGAAAAGAAAATGCATTTTGCATTATAATATTGCACTAATGGCCTAATTCTTATATAATTTTTGCTAAATAATCCCCTGCTAATTTTCATGGACAGACTGCACTCACTGGTCACGGCTGAAGGAGACGCTGTGGTGAAGAGACGAGTCAAGCAGACTGTCGTCTCCATAGTGACTTGTGTTGGTGTGCAGACGGAGACTGCGTCTGGACATCCTGGGTGACTCGTAGATGGGCCCAATCCTGAGCTCCCTCTCAAAGTCTTGTGCTGAAGAGGAGTAGCTGGAACTGAAGGAGAAAGACAAAAAGCACTAATTAAGACTAATGATTCTGATTGGCTGACTATGTAAACATACAGCTATGCAGTTGCACGTCTGTCAACTTCATTAGTTACATATCACTTCAGCAAATTTCAAACATCCATTCACACCCTACAACAGTAAAAGACACCAGAAACCACAAACACCAAGTAAACAAAGATGACTGACTAGGCCTATACGATAAAAATGACAAATTACCTTATCAATGGAAAGCAAGTTTTTTCTGCTCTCTGTATGCAAACACAAACTTATTTCACCGCAACGTCAATAAAATAGTTTTGCAATTGTAAAGCTACATTTCTCAGTGGCAAGGAAGTAACATTAGTGCTTTTGGAGCGGTTAAACGTAGCTACAGCTTATTGTTATTATTGTAGACAATGCCGCCAAACGTCGCTGAGAGATGCACAGACTTCACACTTATTTTCTCTCTGACAAACCTGACAAATGTCTAGAAATAAAACAACTGAACAATGTCTTAAGGCAGGGGTCAAATCTGGTAAATCTCTCAAATCATTGGATTATTCCTGAGTTTCACAAAATGGGGTTTGTGGGTTGAAGGCAATAAAAAAAAAAAAAAAAAAAAAAAAAAAAAAAAAAAAAAAAAAATCAAAATGTGAAATTAATATCAAAATAAAACACTTAGGGCTGTGCAATTAATCGAATTACAGCTTCGATTTCAGCCTCAAATGATTATGAAAATACAATAATCGAGATAAAACTATTATTGCGCCCCATTCCGCCCCCTTTCCAGCAGTGCACTTTTCACTCCTCTTAAAAGCCCAATTTCACGTGTAAATCAGTAAAATCATTTAACGTGACTTTTGCAAAATGGGAAGTGCTTGATTTATTAAAGTTAATTAGATTTATTCATGTTTTTAAGAAAGAGAACTAGTGCTGTTCCTCAGGAGGCTTTCTGTGCATGTGCTCAGAGATGGAACAGAACACAGACATGTAAAGTCAACTTTTAGTGTTTTTTTTTTTTTTTTAGTGTCTTTTAGTAGTTTTTTTTAGTGTGCACCTAAAGATCAAATACAAACAAAAATGTGTCGTGATTATTCACGTAAACCCTCGACAGTTATGCAATAAAAGAACAACCCGCTGAGAATAAAAATACGTGTGTAACAGTAAATTGGATCCGTGCAGCTCTTAAAGGTGACAGCAGGGCTATATTCCTGCTGCTGACTGTGCGCTTCATATTAATTAAAAGAAAAAAAGACAATCACTCACTGTTCTTGACAGAAGGACTTTTGTAGCTTTAATAAGAAACAAATGAAGTTAAATTCTTAAAGTGAAGACTATGCTGTTTTTTTTTTTTTACATTAGATTATTCAATTTCTGTAGTAGGCTGTTAACTGAATACTTTAGACTTGCATTAGAAAAAACGGTTTGTTTCACTTGTATCTTTTTTGTTCTACTGTATTTGTCCTTTGCTTTTTATTACTGAAAATTTAATTATTTTCAATTTTAAGGACTTTTCTCCCCCCACTAATATTAGTTACCCTAGTATTCTGCTGTGGTATTGAGAATTGTGACATTTCGCTGGTCTCCAAAATGTAGATGTCATAGCAACCTTATTTGCAGAAAATATATAGGCCTAGGCCTATTTGATATATATCGCTATCTTTAAATAAATCATTCATATAAAGTTTGTCATATGGCCCACTCATAATCATGTTAAATAATCGTGATTACAATATTGACCAAAATAACTGTGATTATAATTTGTCAATCAAGCAGCCCTACAACTATTCAAAAAACAGAAAAGAAAAAGAAAAAAAATAAAAAATAAAAAATAAAAAAAGTGCATGTCATGTGCCTATAAACTGACCAAGAACCATAAAAGTGATTTTATTTAAATATCTTTCAAACTTCAACTAAGTATTTTTTTCGTAAAAAGGATGCATTACTATAAACTGAATACATTTTTAAAGTCAGACCCTGGTTTAAAACCCCCTGCACTATAGGCTTTATGTAGCTTTGGAAACAGATACAAGGGAGAGCCTCTGTTAACCGCTTCATCAGCCAACACCTTTAATCTTTAAACAGCCAAAAAAAAAAAAAAAAAAAAAAAAAAAAAAGTCCTGGTAGATCACTATTTAGGGGCTCGTAGAACCACTAGTATTAATAACATGAATATAGTGGCGTTTGCCTTAGAATGGGCAACCATGGGTCAGACAAAAAAAAAAATAAATAAAAATAAATAAATAAATAAATAAATAAATAAACAAACAAACAAACAAACAGAAAACCACTCACTAAGCAACGACCAAGTGGACAAGTGGAGAATTTGGTACACGTTAAACAAACAAAACTCCAATCCCAAACACTCAACCCA
Source organism: Spinibarbus caldwelli (assembly GCA_039654775.1). Taxonomy (NCBI): domain Eukaryota; kingdom Metazoa; phylum Chordata; class Actinopteri; order Cypriniformes; family Cyprinidae; genus Spinibarbus; species Spinibarbus caldwelli. Next base: position 23,398,624 of record CM077257.1, read on the forward strand.
CAAAAATAAATAAATAAATAAATAAATAAATAAATAAATAAATAAATTAAAAAAGGAAAAAAAAAAGCCATCCAGTAAAAACGAAACAATGGGTCTGGACATTTTCCAATAGCTGTGCCCAGCCACCATTTCTAAACTCAAGCCAATGGTTCACGGACAGTAACAACTGCCATCTCTCTAGGAACAATCCCAGCATTCACATCTGTGAACTTTGGAGCTGTTCTGCTTGCTTGAGGTCTGACAGTGTGACAAAGGACATTCAGACAGCAGCTGCTGAGCAGAACACATGCTAAACAATAACCTGACAATGTATAATTAACGTCAGCTTACCGCTGTTAAAGTTCCAGTCTTAAACCGATACCAAGAACAGCACTAGCATTAAAGCTAAGGCTTCCTGCAATACACTTTAAAAAACAACAACAACAAACACAGGAAAAAGAAAAACAGGTGTAATACACACAGCACCGTCCAGCCCCAGCTCTCCAGATCCCATTTGTCGTCACTGGTCATCCCATAGAACAATCACATTACTGCACACTCACGCTCTCACAGGCACAAGGAGCTCTGGAGGGATCAAGCGAATTAAGAAGGCTTGCTCTACTTCCTGTGTACAGCTCCTGTATACGTGACATGTGAGCCACTAAATGTTCCCTGTCCCTCCCTCATTATCCTCAGGATCTCTGTCGCTATCCATTTTAAAAAGGCGCTTCACTGTACTTTGAACATGGGATGAATTGCATCTGTAAAAGAGCTAAAAAAAAAAAAAAATAAATAAAAGATTCAGCGTGATGCCCAGTATTCAGCCTGTATTAATCTCTGGTGATCCAATCACATGTGATCAGCTGAGACACATCACGGTTTACACTTTGCAGTAACATGCAGGAGTGAACAATAATGTTTTGCTGAACGAGGGTCAGTGTGTTTTGGGTTAATGGATCCGTTTTTATGCCTCATTTATACTACAAATACTTGAATTTCTGAATGTTTATTATTGCAGAATCTTCTGAATTAAGTTTTTTGGTTTGGCACAAATAGTGATAATCTTGACAAGTTGGCAAGAATGCTTTGAAAATGATCTAAATTTCTTGAAAATGATCTCTGAATGTGCAAGACAGACAATTCATTAGCCTATGTATCTAGAAGAATATCAGTGCAGTAACAGTAAAACTATTTGCACTGCATACCAGTGTGTTAATAATACAAAATTAATAAATGCTAAACAGGTTGCAATATCAAGAAGCATAATGGATTTTATTTATTTATTTGATATATATATATATATATATATATATCTCTCTCTCTCTCTCTCTCTCTCTCTATTATCTATATACATTTTTTTTTTTTTAACAGGTAAAACAAGTAACAGCGGTTTATAATCCCATTTAGTCAGATTTAAATTATAGTTGTAATTTCCAGATATTACTTTTTTTTGATACTACTAATAAAATTTTACATGAACGACAAGTCAAATCATCTGTGGTGACATTTGACCACTAACTAGAATCAAGCTGACTATGGCACTTTCTCTTACGTACCATCTCTGTCTTTACTGATTGCTCATTCAAAATCAAAGAGTCAGGATTATATGGGTCAGTCCTAAAATACTGATCATTCTGTCCTGCTGGTGTACATGGCAACATCTTTTCATGCAAACATACTGCAAGCAATGGAGTAGAAAAATGGCAGTCAGTGAGTGATCACCATTGCTCATTCTTCTTGACCTGTCTGGAGCCAAATTTGCAGTGACAAATGGGTGGAAACAAATTCAGTCTTACACAAAGAATCACTCATTCTGTTTGAGGGTTCTGGCAAGATCCCACATGACCATGGGGAATTAAAAACAAACAACCCCCCCCAATGGTTTCCTCAGTTGGAGTAAAGTTGTTTTTTTTAGATCTACAATCTGGGGGAAGAAAAGGACTTCATGTGAAGTCAGAAAACTCATATTTTAGCAGTTCAGAACTAAATGGGACCGATGAGCCCGGTCTCGTCTCATGAAAATGCGCATAAATAGTACACCAAATAAAAACGAAAACTCGTGGTATTGATACGAAAAAATGGACTTTGGCGTATATGATACGAATGTGTTTGGCGTGCATATAATACACAGTTTTCGCGTGCATATGATACGCATCTACCCCACAATCCTAATCATCACGTAGCACAGGGGTGTCAAACTCAATTCCTGGAGGGCCGGAGCCCTGCAGAGTTTTGTTCCAACCCTGCTCCAACACATATACCATGTAGTTTTCAAATAAGCCTGAAAGACTTGATTAGTTAGATCAGGTGTGTTTAATTAGGGTTGAATCTAAACTCTGCAGGGCTCCGGCCCTCCAGGAATTGAGTTTGACACCCCTGGCGTAGCATATACACACCAAAGTCCATTTTGCATATCAATACCACGAGTTCTCATTTTTATTCGGCGTACTATTTATACGCACTTTCATGAGGGGTAAAACCTATAGAGAAATGAATGCAAGTCTGACTTATATATATATATATATATATATACACACACACACACACATATATTCATACACAAACACCAAATAAGTAGCTGGAAGTCTACATTAATATTCAAATGTATATTTTGAATAAAATCTGTAATTCGTGCACAGCAGGCACTGAACACTTCAGCCAATTACTTGACATTATTTTGTAGTCATAACATGATTTTGACCTGATATGAAGTCATGCTATTTACCTTTTTACACCAGATGGCAGCAATCTGGCCAAAATACATGATAAATTCTAATATTTTCTTCATTTCAACTTTTTAGAAGTGCATAGAAGAGATGTATATAGAGGTCAACATGACAGTGATTAGCCAATGCGAGATTATTTTTGAAAATTGCAATAATGCTCCAAGAGAAAGTTCAAAAGAATTTCAGAGCATCCTTGCAAACCAAGAGGCGATTAAATTTACTGCTGGCATTTCCTTTTTTGTTTTTTTTGCATGACAACGTGCAAAATAAGAGAAAAGTGGCCTTGGCATACCCTTTTGCCACAAAAGTGGGGAAATTTCAACAACCATAATTTCACGGGGCAGGACAAAAGCCCCGGAGCTGTAAAAGGATGACATTGTGGGTCATGCAGCGGACTTCTGCTGACAAATAACAGGTAGATCTGAGTGTAGGACAGGAAGCATGGAGAAAGAGTTCACACGGTTCATCTACATACTACTGACACAAATCTTGTTGAGAAATCAGCAAACTTGTCCTTTGTGTGATGCAAAAGGTTTGACAGAGGACACTTTCACACGAGTGCACTGATTGGCTCTTCTTGGAACAACAAAATCATCATCTCACACCAAGATAACAGTAAATGTTGGACTCATGCATCAAACTACAGATGACAAACAATGTACTAAATAATGCAGTCTCAAAACTCAGAATATAAAATGACAGATTATAATCTAATCTGTTCTTATATTCTAATTCTAAATATAAAACTAGATAATGAAAAACTTAAACTACTAAGGAAAACAAATGACAGTGCTACATAAATACTGATCTAACCTCAAAATGAGTCTTATTCTAGTAGCTAAGTAATTGCACTGAAACAACAACAACAACAACAACAACAACAACAACAAAAAAGACAAGCCTATCCCATTGTCTAATTTTAATAATACCTGCAAAGACTATGAAAAATACCCTCAATTACTCATGTCCCCGGTGTTGTTAGCATGAACAAACACCACAGCAGTCAGACAACATGGTTAGCTTTTGTGTGGAGAGGAGGGTGTGTATCTCTCACAAACTCACTACCAGTGATTGTGAGACAGCAATAAGCATACGGTCTTCACATAATACAGTGTAGACACATTTTACATATACTAATAAGAGAAATGGTACATAATCATGATAACCAATGCACACTTAAAGCAACTGTGCAGTCAATCGACTATTAGTGTTTTAAATGATCGTTAGCAGGTTTCATGATAACGCGCGGGATGCAGCGTCTTCGCTTTATAGAGAAAAAACACAAGACTCACTCAAACGGGTCAAAATATCAGCCTTCAACACACGAGACATCACCGTTAAACCATGTTTATCCATATGTGGTCCTGTCTCATCACCGCATCATTCAGAGAAAACATCTGAATGAACCAATGAGAAGAGCATCGGCCTACCGCCGCGAAATACAAACACTCAAATTATATCTTATTGTCACTCAACACTAAATGTACTAAGACACAGCATTTCACAAACTGATATTATAAAGCCTCATGTTACTACAGAAGGAATTAAGTTAAATGAAATGCAATTAAACCCATAATAAGCGCACCAAGAAAAAACTTCCAGGTAAATACTGACTCGAAGCACCTGTCGCAACTGACTAGCAAGTCAGCAGTACAAGCAGAAGATAAAGTAACTTACCTGAGCTTAAACGTCACGGTTTTACTCTCAAATCAAATACAAAGAAATGAACTGCAGTTCAGTAATGAACGTTTGTGCGTTAGTTTGCGTTCGCTTCACAGTTTTATATTATTTAGCAGCGCTAACGGTGTCGAGCTGTTTCTCTAATCACGCCTCAGGTGGCTATTTAAATATCCCGTCACGCGCTTGAGCTTGAGAAACTACGTCATATCCGCCAAGGTTTACCTCATTATAAATTAAATTATAATAACTTATAAATACTAAAAACGCATTTAATACATTGTTTTTCTTTTTTGATAGAGCGTCAGTGTTATTTATTAATAATAATTAGTTTATTGTAATATATGTAATGGACTTTTTTTTTAATAATTTTATTTTTGACAGTTTTATTTACAAAAAAGTGTATTAAAAACAATTAAAACATTCTTAAATTTCATTTAAATTTAAAAAAGGAGAGCAAGAATGCTTTGGGTAGAACCACCTGTAAATATTATACATTTATACAAAAAGACATCAATTTAATACCGATCATGAATTTATTTACCTACACTTTATCATTTATTATTTATAGTTATTTTAAATGTATTAATCTTATTTTAGATGTTATAATCATTGTGAGAAAGAAAAAAAAACACTGATTTTGCTTTTAGTGTTAGACAAATGTATATGTACATAACAATGTAATTTAACTAATAGACCATATATGTTTTATAGTTTTATAGTTTACAGTTTATATTCGAATTGTTATATTTGTATGACAAACTAAACTGTCATTGATAATCATTCCTGATATGACTAAATGTACATAGTGACACCTAATGGTTATAAAACAACAAAATATTTAACTAAATAGTTTTTTGTCATTGCAAAATGTTTTGTGATTTTAAGCAGGCTAAATGACTACATACTGACTCGTTGTTGCTTTTATTGTATTTATTAGCCATTAAAGGTCCTTTCTCTCAGAGTGCAGAGAAATAAGGAAACACTCCCAAACTGCTTTGCTCAGAATTAGTTTGAGAAAATAATAATCATTTTTTATATATATATATATATATATATATATATATATATATATATATATATGGGTATGTGTACATGAGATTAAAGCTGTAAATTTATCTAAAAAATAACTTATTGTTTATTGAATTGTTTTATAAAATTAATATCGCATTTCCAATCAAAGAAATGTCAGGGAAAAGGCACTCTTGCTTGTATGATATTGCTTAACTATATCAAGGGATTCATTTCTGACTTTGATCCACTGTAATATGTGCACTTTATGCCCTATGGTTATACAAAATAATATTATTAAAAAAAAAAAAAAACAACCATTGATAAATATTTGATAATTGATGTTTGTGCCAATTTATCAAATTAACAGAGACACAATTTATACAAACATTAACATCTTTATTTAACATTTTTTAATCAATCAGCTTAAAATGATCAGAGGTTATAATACAATAAAATATATTTTTTTTCATAATAGAAAACACTTCATGTGCACAAATGTTTCTAAACATCAGTGAAACCTGAACCAAAAAGTGCAAATTCATAATTAAATTTAATATTGGTGCAAAAAGTGATTAAAGGTAAATACTTAAACACATGAAAAATGAAAAAAACAAAATGAACACTGTATTGATGGTGTGTATGTCATTAAGAAAATTAACCATTTCTGTTAATTGTTTCACTGTGTGAAACCTAGATCATGCCAACTATATGGATAAAATGACAAAAAGCTGAACTCCTCCTGAACTTAATTGAAGGGTTTGACGATTTTCATGGATATATAGTTCTGAAAAAACACAAAAAATTCATTAGCATTGTAGACATTACATCTCAAGTGTAAAGTCTCAACAGGACTGATAAAGTGTGTCCTTACCGGTAATGAATACAATAAGATCCCAAAGAATAACAGCACTAAGATTAGCACAACCAGGCCAATGAACAGCCACTTAAATCTTCGCCACACTATGAACTTGCACGTCTTGCATGGATTTGTGAACCAAAAGAACGAGGTTTCAGGTCGCCTGAGAAGTTGAAAAGAGAAACAAATCTCGTGATGATCTTCTATTCACACACAGAACAGGAGAAACACACAAAATAAGAAATCAATTACTTGGGATGATCCAGTTTTGGATTCATATTTGGCTCATCTCTGCCTTTTCCAGCAGGTCTCTCATCCGCTTCCTTCTCATTCACAATCTCCAAAGTCAACTCAACCTTTCCCTGAAACCAAAATATAAACAAGCCACAAATGTCAAGATGAAATAACATTAACAACCCATTTTACCAAAATATCACGCATTTGCAAGTGACACGTATTTAATGTAGAGAAGGATTGATTATATCCATCTGATTGCATCATGAACAATGAAATGTCATACTACACCATAAAGAAATGCATAAAAAAAGCTGTACTTACACCGAGTTCCCTCTTCCCATCTTTATCCATGTAGCATGGCCACCATCCTCTAACTGACTTCTGGTCAAAGAGAGACTTAAACTGGTCTGACTTTGGAGGTGTGGTTCCATCCGGGACCATGCTAAGGCTACATTTCTCCGCTGTTTTGGAAGGGTTGATGAGGTGGTGCAGATCAAGTTCAATAGCACCTGTAACGTAAGTGAGATTAATACACAAACCCAAAAATATGACGACGACGACAAAATTTCCAAGATCTGCATACACGCGTCTCACCTAGGTAATCATCCAGAGAGAATTTGTCATTATCCCATATTTGAACAATCAGCTTGGGGGGGATTCTAAACTCTGATTTGTCAAGGCTCCAGAAATGTTCCTTTTTAACAGAAAAGAATGAGTATTTTAATACTTCCAAGTGCTCTTCATAACACATTAAGCACAACCAAACTGCATTACCTTTTTAGATACAAGACACAGCTGCTCTGCAGGCAAGTATTCAAATCCAAAGACAAATCTCCAGTTGAAATTGCCATCACCATCCAAAGATCGGTAATGGACGTCTGTTTTTTGCTTATCTTCTTCCATACCTGGCATCCAACTAATCAAAGACATAAACGCATTAATTACGACAAATATTACTTGTAAAACACATTAAGGCAAGACTCCACAGGTGAAAAGTGTACAAATGTAACTAATCAATCTGGTGGTGATATCTATTAATCACAGTAAATTAAAACAATTGTTTTGTATAACAGGTTTTCTAGATTCAAAATTCTTGTTCTTGTTGACATATTAGATTTTCTAAAGAGGTTTTTACAGAGGTAGTTTTGGATATCTCTTTTTAATCACTCTAAAAATTCTGTCAACAGCTAGAAAAAATAGTTTTCAGGTTTTTAGGAATAAAATGTTATATAAATCCGATGATATATAACATTTTATTCCTAATATATGATAAATGATAAATGAACAAACTCACAGATGGAAATAAAACTGTAAAGTTTGGTGTATGTAAGTGCTACTGAACTGGAGATTTCTGGCTCAGTGCCTGAGAAAAATTTTGAGAAAATGGCCTTTAAAATATATGTACTGTTTTTCAAATCTACAGATGCAAATACATAAAAAATAAATAAATAAATAAATAAAATAAATATTGGGTCACGCGTTATTTTAAGGTCCAATTCTCACTATTAACAAACCATTAACTATGATTTTTTTTCCTCAGTAATCTCCTATTTTGCTGCTTATTAATAGTTAGTAAAGTAGATGTTAAGCTTAGGTATTGGGCAGGATTAGGAATGTAGAATATGGTCATGCAAAATATGTGCTTTATAAGTACTAATAAAGAGCCAATGTTAATAATATACATACATATAATAAGCAACCATTTAATAGTGAGAATTGGTCCCTGTACTAAGCGTTACCAAAATTGTGTAAAAATATACATTTAAATAAATAAATAAAATTACATATTTAAAAAACAAAGAAAAAAAACTCTCTCTCATATTCATATATATATATATATTATATATATATATATATGAATATGAGAGAGAGAGAGAGAGAGAGAGAGAGAGAGAGAGAGAGAGAGAGAGATAGATAGATAGATAGATAGATAGATAGATAGATAGATAGATAGATAGATAGATAGATAGATAGATAGATAGATAGATAGATAGATAGATAGATAGATAGATAGATAGATAGAGGTTGTTTTCTTGCCACTAGTCTGAAAAAAGGCATGTTATGTAAGCAAAGTAACAAAATCTCAAAATTGACTAATGGTTTTAAGAGACTACATTTTTACATACCCTTTTACATAGATGTCACTCATATTTTCGCTAGTAATGCTGGTTTCATCCAAAACTACGTCAGACGTGTTCCAAACAATGACACGCAGAAAATGCCTGATAGAAAGAATGAACGTGAGTCTATCGCCGATCAACATAAAAGCATAACCGAAAGCACCGATTTCTTCTCACTTTTTTGCTTTGCGCGGAGATATTTCAAAAGGAGGTCCAGGAGGCCCAAGACTTTTTGGAAAAATGTCAACCCACATCTGGAGTTTTCCCTATAAAACAAAGACTAGTAAATAACACATAATAAAGCAGTATTTTGACTAACTAAATAGAGTTCTGTACAGTATACCACAGGAAGAACCGGCCCGTGAATAGCATCACACCTGTGGGAGAGTCGGTTGGAAGCTACTGTAAAGAGTTCTGGTTTCAACATGCTCTGGAACCAGGCCTTGAGTTCTGAGGACGTGCAGAGCGATCCGTTCACTTGGAGGACCCAGGTGTTCGTGAATTTCCTTGTTTGCTTCTAAAATGCATAAATGTACATATATGCTACACAACTTTGAATTCTCACTTGATAAAGTTTCAAACAGCTTTTAAAAGTCAAGAAGTTTCACCATTAGACAACAGATTTTAGTATTTTTATAGGACATAAACAGTTGCTATAGGACAACTGTACATCCAATTCGACAAGACATATGAAGATGCATGAATCAGAACAGGTTGAAGGTCTTTAACCAGTTTGGAGTATATACCACAATACAGTTTGTCAAGCCACCATAATGATGTTCAAAAGAACAAAAAGCTCTGAAAATTACCAAAGTCAGAGAGGCAGTACAATCGGCCACCAAAGGATAACGTGTTTCCATTGTCTTCGCTCCTGGGTGGACTCAATCCTTTCCATCGGGCAAGCTGTGCAAGAATCTTAGATGGATTGAGTTGATCACGCCACTGGTTTGGTCCAGAACTATTAAATAAATAATACCGTTAATCAACTAACGTCTCTGCTGTTGTCCTCAAAGAAAATACTAAGTTTGCCTTAAAGTGTATGGTCTCACATGCAGTATGTCTGGGCTAAACCACAGTAGGAACCAAAGCGAGAAAGAAGACGGTTCTCCAAGTCAATCACGGTCTCCCCAACTTTCTCATCTCGGCTGAGCAAATCAAAGTCATAGACGGCAATTTTGAGGTCTTTGTCTTGTGGGAGGAAGCATGTCAGTTCAAACATTCTGTTGAGAGACAAAAAAAATAAATAAATAAATAAAAATAAATAAATAAATTTAAAAAAAACTTAGTTCACAGTCTTCTTCAACTGTCTGAATACAAGATGAACTCTCAAAAAAAAAAAAAAAAAAATCTATGGCATTACCTTCCAAACACTGGGTTAAGTGTGTATGGTACATAGTTGTCTCTGTCATCGATAGACTTTTTCCCCAAAGAGATTTTGACATATGGGTCACACTGAAAAAAGAAAAGGAGTTTTGCTTTTTCATTTTACTAAAAAGGAATTCAACAAACTGAAAAACAAACTCAAAATTAGTCGTGAGTTTTTCTGAAATGCTGAATGAAAGAAAGTACTTTGCCATTGTTGTCTTTGGGTTGCAGGTCAATGGCTTGAACCACATAGATTCTGACCACGCACTCCTGAGAGACACTGTCGGGCAGCTCTCTGAACTGTTGTGGCGGAGGGGGCACCCCTGGGTCATCTGGCAATGTGTACACCTTAAAGGAGCCCTGAAAACAATCAATTAAACATAAAATCATTTATTTTACACAATCACAAACAGAAAAAAAAAAAAAAAAAAAAAAAATAAGGCGTGACTTAATCAGCATTAAATTTATTCTTAAAGCAAATTAATAAGACATCTTGCCTTGAATTCTCCAACTACAGCGGGGTCATCATCGTCACTATCATTTTTACCACGCTGCAATTTGAAGGTGCTGCAGAAATCAGTAAGACCCATGAACTCTTTTACACTTTCCAGCTCATGGTCATATACCTATGAAAACCAACAGAAGAGAACCTCACTTCAAATACTAAACCATACAACAAATCTTTGTGGATTCAAATTCATCAATATGTAAAATAAGTGAATAAGTATAATAAGTGAAAGTTCACCCAACAATAAAATTTCTGTCATAATTTACTCAAGTACATATTGTATTTTTTTTTTTCCATGCAATAACAATACAGGACTGAAACAAAGTCATGTGGGATTAGAACGACTTTTACTTTCAAGATGAGCAATTCTTTATGTAGTAACATCACAATATACAGTATATTTCTAGATTCAAGGCATTTATTAATTTAATATTAAATAAATATGTATATCTGCAATGTTATCGTGCAGTTTAGACAGAATTCACACCTCCAATGTGTCATAACCTTTGTCAAGGTATGGGCGGCATTTCTCACTCTGTCCAACAGAAGCATAAAACTTACTCCACCAATCAACAGTCTCTTTCTCCTGTAAAGTAGCGATAAAATGGATAGTTTCATCCTCATGATAGAGCTAAAATACAGATATGATGCTAAATAATTTAAAAGCAAAGCTTAAGTGGAAAGTGTGTAGAATATTAGCACAGAACTCACCTTCTCACGCTGTTGAAACCAGGAAGGGCACACATTGAACACACACACACAAAAAAAAAAAACATTATTCATTAAGAACTGGTAAACAGGAATATTATTAGGCTTAAAAAAGCTCTTAAATCTCATTTGTAAATTTTAAGCTTTATTTTATCAGTATAACAGACCCCAATCATCATTAAAAGACTTTAAAAGATTTATCTAAATCTATGTAAAAAGTAACCTGAAATTTATATTAGCATTTCAATTTCTGAATGTATATTTAATACACATTTTTAAAGAGCCTTAAAATTTACAAAAAAAATACACATTAAGTTTACGTGATCCTTTTCTCCATGATTAAATGTACACACAAGGGAGTTAACTTTAAATTAATTAAAAGAAAGTTATTATGATTCTTTATAGAGCAAGTCAGCTGTACAAATCACCATAATGTTAAATGAGACTTATAATTTTGAGAACAACATATTGATTGGATACTCCCCCAATTTAACCCATGAAGGTGAAGATTTACTTAATCAGCCTCAATTTGGGCTACAGACTAAACTTTAGTGTTAGTGGTGAAGTGTGTAATTTAAGTGCCACTAGTGCCACCAAACAGAATAATGTTTTTTGTTCAGCCTGACAAGGTTGGAAATAAACATACTGGCATTGGTTTGGTACCACTAGCGCTAATTCAGAAACTACACACTTTCTACTTTTAACTTAGAATTACATTTAATTACAAAATTCTGGCATTTTGATTAAAGTGCCTTATTTCTATACATACTTGAATGTGACTAGCAGTGGCCATTTTGTCAACAGCAGCTGAGATGCCATACAAATACTGAAATTCACAAAGTTGAAAATAGAAGCAAATTCATACAGATGTGTGTACCAGTGTCCATTACAAAGAGTTCACTCACAAGTTGAGACTTAAGTTCCTAAATCTACAAAATCAAGCGACTTGGTAGCAGTACCTGAGCTTCTAGAAGTTGCTGTCTGCCATCATCTATGTTTACATGGAGGTCTCTAGGAGAAGCTGCCATCAAAGCCACTGCAGGAAAAGAGAGAATTTTTTAAGAATGCTAATAAATATTCTTTCAAATTTGTATTTTGCAAATTCAATGTACATCAGAATCAACAGAGTTAAGGTGACTATACATGGTTAAATATTTATGGGCAGATTTACTAGACAGGGCAAATTAGCGCGAGAGCGCAATTTCAAAATAGTGCAATGGGCATGGACATTTTTGCGGGTGATTTACTAAATTAAAGAACAGACGCAACATCTCATTTCCATAATGACCAACGCAATCTACCAAGTCCAGCGCAAATTAGCATAAGGATGTGTTCGGATTTGGATAATGTGTTCGTTTGGATAAAAGCGTCTGCTAAATGACTAAATGTAAATGTAAGTCTGAAGTTATCTTCAAAAAGTCTGAATAGAGTTTGGACTGAATTAATTGCCAAAGTTTAATAGTTAAATGTTTACAACAACCTAAAACCAGAATGTTTAGGGAATACCAATACAATGTTGCCTTATACACACAGACATTGGTTTGCAATTAAGAAAAAATAAATAAAATAAAATCAGTCAACAACTTTGTAAAAGGGAATGTACCTTTTGAAGACATGGCCACTTCTGCAACTGTGGCATAAGGGTCACATCGAAACTCTTCCAGGGAATTGATGGTGCATTGACCCACCACAGGTTTCCGTCCAAAGGGTCTGTGGTCAATGACTTTCAGAACTATAGGGGGAGTATACATCTCTTCTTTGGGTAGAAGCTAAAGACACAAAACAAGATGCTGAAGACATATAGTCTATGGCCTCAGAAAAACAGTTTGGACCATATTTAAATATGAATGTCATTGCATTTGACAGCAAAATAGCAACGAAGCAGCATTTAAAGCATGACTGCACCTTTTCTCTACAGGTAGATATGGATGCTTACCACTTTTAATAAGAGGACATTTCCTGGAAAATTAGGGCACTTCTTCATGTTTTTGATAACAGCTGTCTGAACTCTCTCTCCTCCACACTCCACCACCAGACTGGGTGACGTCACAGGAGCCAGCTGATACGTCTTCATGTTACGCAATCCCCATGCTAGAACCTGCATCCAACAATCAATAGAAATTTCAAAAACACTACACTACTTTTCTACATAAGTTGTGGGTTTACTGTCAGGTTGGGACAACTATGACTTTCTAGTGTAAATATGGGTGATTGTGTGTGAGTTTTATTTTAATAGATCGTCTTTTTGGACTAGAAATGAAGTTTTAATAGTACATTGTCTAAACGGATTAATTAAACGATTAAAGGACATTTTGATTCTGCATGATTTGACCCATTTAAAACAAGTCCAAACAATAAGAAAACACAGGGTTGAAACTGACCTCTACGGCAGTGAGTTGCACCACAGGTCGCACCCCTTGAGGAACCATATAGAGTTTCTCTCCTCGTTTGGGGGGAATAAGAGGAAGTTCAGTGTCATTTCCCTAGAGTAGGCAACAAAAGAATTATCAAGAAGAATTCTATTTGAATCACAAAGCAGCCATTAATGTGGTTAAATAGACCTAAATTCCATTAAGAACCACACCTTGGTCTTCAGAATGAGCTCTGCAGCCACCAGAATCTCCGCAGCAGAACCATTTTTGTGCATTACAGGCTCCCAGAGGAGTTTAGGAGATGCATCCATGCCTGAAGTCAACTTTACCATAGGTACACATGTACTTCTGCCAAGCATTTCATCTTTACCCTACCAGGATTGACAAAACACAAATCATTCAGGCTGTGGGGACACTTGCATACTAAAGGGCAAGAATATACACACAGTAGTTAGTATTTGTCTGATGTACCAGTAAACTTGAGAAAAAATCTGTTTAATATCATATTGTTTTGGTTGTATACAATTTTCTATTAATTTTTAATTAGTTCTTATAATGTATAAAGTTTATGATCAAACTATTTCTTTAAATTTAATAAGCACCCTGAGACAACCTGTGAAGCTGATATTGTCAAATAAGTGAAATATAGTGGCAGCATAAAGAAGTCAGGTTCTCCTCTTTAATGATTGGCTCTTCCAATTCTCACTAATAACTAATAACTGCAACTTTTGCCTTAATAAACTCCTAATTTGCTGCTTATTAATAGTTAGTTGGGTAGATGTTAAGTTTAGAGGATCTAAAATATAGTCATGCAGAATAAGGCATTAATATGTGCTTTTAAAGGTACCAATTAACAGCCAATATGCTAGTAATTTGCATGCAAATGAACAACTAGTTAATAGAGAGAATTGGTCCCTAAACTAGTGTTACCGAAAACAGACTAACCACTTGATCACTGTCAAAGATTTCCATAACCACGATGGGTGGATTCTGGGCGACAGACTGGGGATCACCATTGATTTCCACATTTTTAAAAATAAGAGTCTGATCCCACATCGGGTTCAAGGTACTTTGGATTGTCTCTGTTGTTTGGCTGTGATGTAAGAACGACACATGGACATATGGATCTGCAATTCAAACCAATAAGATTTTAGTTATAATAAAAGCGTGGTCAATTTTACAGATAATTAAAAGACATATTGTATTAGAAATATCAAAACTGCTATAACACCTGAAAAGCTGTCTTTGTCCAGAGCAGTAAGGTTTCTGGCCTGGTAAACATAGACTCTCAAGTGGTATGCATTGGATTCTGCAAGAAAAATCAGGCTCAATGTTAATAAAATAGATACTCTGAAATAAAAAATAAAAAAATGGTGTTTCCGAAATCTCTGTTCCTAATGAACTCACGGTCAAATGTGCATGATACAGTCGGTGTGTTGGCTCCAAACTGCTTAACGGAAGCTTCTGCTTTAGTGCCTTTTTCATCACCTTTAGATTCCATGTCAACTCCCTGTCAGGCAAATCAGCAGTGAAGAGCTCATTATATGACTAACAAAAAAACAGAATAAGTGTTTAAATTAAAATAAAAATTCGGCAGCTTTGATGCTAACCAGAGCTCCTTCCAGTTTGAAAATAGCCGAGGCTCCAACCCGATCAGCAGGTGTCATCTTCCTCCTCCAGCGCCGCCGACGGAACGTGTCAGATGATCGCTGCTGCCTGTGGAACTTCCAGCCAATGAGTGAGGAGTATTCCCATCCCTCTGCATCTCCTGTATCCTTCTTCTGCATGTCAAACAGTTAGGAAACACATTATAAAAGCACAATCTAACATACGACCCTAATTAACTTTGAAAAGTCTTTTAAATTGCACAATATACACTTGCATCAGCAGCCGTTTTGGCACCAGGAATCCTTTTGCGAGGTCGGATCATTCTTCTGCGACGATGAACATGGTACATCTTCTCAGTTGCCACCCAGGATTTGGGCTTATTATCAGGTGGAATAGTGACGCCATATTCCCAACCTAAACTTACAAACAAAAATCATATAACTGTACACAGCCCAAATATTTAAATTGGATGAACTAAAGTTTTAATCATTACAGTATGGACTTGCTAATGCGAACAGATATGCAGACACGCTTGTGTGAGCATGTAAGATATACTGATTCTACATGAATAGGCATACATAAATCCAAGAGCAAATCTAGACAGGTGGAACTGGAGGAGGTGGAGGGTTTCAGAGGAACTATGATAGCGCACTGCAGGTTCAGCTTACAGTTAACACGTGAACCAGACTATTTAAAAGTTGAGCAAGCAAGCTTATTGGTTGTAGAATCAGTAGAGGCCAATCAATTTGTGTCATCTTGTGACTGCTAGCAGATTGTATGTAAAGGACCTAACAGCTTGTCATCTAAAGTTTCATACATCTTTCATGACGTGTTTAATGTGTAATGTGCTCTAGTGTGAATATGTAAATTTTTTTGTAAATAAATTCTAGAAAAATAAGTGCCAGTCTGTTTCTTAAAATAAAGCTAATGCATAACTTCAGAAGACTTGAAATATTGCACACGTCATATGGTCTACTTGGTGGCTTTATAGTGTTTTTTTCTGCCATTTTAGAGGCCTCTGGTCACTGTATATTTTCCTTGCATCAAAAAGAGCAGTGACCAATCTAAACTATCTTTTCTGCTCCACAGAAGAAAATCAGTCATACAGTTTGGAATAACAGGCAGGTGAGTAAATTGTAAATTCTTTTTAAGTTAAATATTTTTTTGAAAATGCTTTTAAAAAAGCAGCTCAACTGTTAAGAACACATGACAAGATTTGTAAAAGAATGGCAGGCTCACCCTTTTCATCGACAGCTCGGTTGCCATCAAAAGTCCAGTTATCCTCCCACTTCCAGCCAGGTGGGCATTCAATCTCTGTAGGGCCCTGAACCTTTTCTCCATTCTGTAAATAAAGGATAATAATGGAGAATAACAGTATTTTTGAGAGGTACTATAAACCATTCTTTTTTGGTTTCACTAAGATCTAGATGTACTAATGCCATGGAGGCTGTTTAAATAGAAATCACAAATAAATGAACGAATGGCTTAATTAGACATCTGATATGAAGCAAAGCCTGGCAGGTGCTTTTACCACATCAGTGTAAGGCTCTGCCGCAAGCTTCCATTCTCCTCCTGGTAATCGAGTCTCGTTCTCATAGGCCTCATCCACGAACTCCGTGTGTCCTGCATCAGCCTCAGTCAGCAGACTACCCATCCACCCAAGAAAAACAATTTATTGACTAGACTGTAACCGTTTCTGAAGAAAATATGAGTGGTGTTCATCAATGCAAAACTTGCTACCATTATAGAGCATGACCAAAACTGCAAATCTTACTGGCTGACCAGTTTTAGAGAAGAGAAATTAGAACACGTCTCCATAAAATGCAAATGTTTTTGCTGGGCTGAACAGACACATGAACAACTGTTCAATTAAATTAACCCTCCTATCACATTTGGGTCAGTTTTAACCTGGAAGCAGCATTTAAAAATTGGGTCCCACTTTATATTAGATGGCGTTAACTACTATGTACTTACATTTAAGTTAATAATTTGATACAATGCACTTATTGTGTACATACGTTTTTACATTGTACTTATATTTATAAAAATACCTATATGCAATTACATCTGTAATTAACTTCTGTAATTACATTTATAATTACACTGTTGACCCACCCCTTACACCTTAACCCACCCTTAAACCTACCCATACCCCCAAACCTGTCCCTAACCTTACCCATATCCCACCTCAATAGCAGCAAAAATGTTTTGCAATACAATATGACCACAATAAGTACATTATACTTTAAGTACCTAGTAGTTAAGGCCACCTAATATAAAGTGACCAAAAATTGTAAAAACATTCATTTTAATTCATTAAAATCAAAATGCACATTTACTTTTTTTCTGATTTTTAAAAATAATTTAAGAAATATAACCATTTTTGACTGTGGACTGTGGACTGTGGCTTTACACTTGAAAATATTTTTGGTTTGTTTGTTTGTTTTCTTACATGTATTAGCTAAATTTGTATCAAACTATTTTTTTTTTTTTTTGAAACTTCTAGTATCTCACACAACTCTAATAAACTATATCTAGTGAACTACAACCCAAAGGGATATTAAGCAAAAGTTCAAGGACCAAATAGTCTAATTTTTAATAGGAAGAGAGTTTGAAAGAGGTGCAGCCCACATTCCACTCTGCTGCCACCTATTGATAAAGCATTGAACATTCAGGCTGTAGATCACCTTTTTCATCCAAAAAGTGAAAGTTTATGCCAGTAAAATGAATATATTTTGTTTGAAACATTACAGTTATACTTATGTTTTGTTAGAAAAAACAGGTTTCAAAACATTCCACTGTTTTTGAGCAGCATGGGTTACGAAGTCAAAAGAACTTAACTTTCATTCAATCCAATGAAATTAATACTGGTAATTATCAGTTTATATAATCTTATACATTTCATATAATGATATATTAAAATAAATCTCAAATACTGAAAAAAAAAAAATATATATTTTTGTCTTGCATCACAGTGGTTTTGCTGTAGATCTTAAATTAAATTTTTAAATTTCAAATTTTACAAATAAAAAGGGGGTAAATATAGTAATAACATAGCTACACATGGTAACATTCAAAACACTGAAATTTGTGCACACTCACTCACAGATACAATATGTTTTAGTAAAAAAAAATAAATAAATCATAAATAAAATAAGCTCATGTTTCACCAGGTCAAAACTGACCCTGCAATGTGAAAGGTGTATACAATTTGCGATAGGAGAGTTAAAATGTTTATTGCACTGAATTTTTGGCCTTTAGTTTAACATTTAGTGTTGCTAGTTTGTTCAAATGTCTACACCTAATTATGATAAACAGCAATAATTATGCTTGGAAATGTGCCAACTATTTCCAAATGTTTGTGTTGAGGGTGGGTAACAACTTACGTTTTCTCTGGATCAACACGCCAGTCACCTTCCCACTCCCAACCAACCGGGGGCAAAAAATACTCCTGCTTCAGCTTCACTTTGCCTGTGACATCAGAAAACTTGCTACGATTCAGCAGACCGGTGGTGCCCCATTTCCCTAGAACCTGAGCCTGGTTCTCATACTGTGAGAGACAATGGTTTCAAATTTAGCTCCTAACTCAAGACTGCTTCTCTCCAGACCTAAAGGTATATATATATATATATATATATATAAAAACTATATTTACCAGTTCTGCAAATACATTGAAAATTCCATCTGCATAATGATTGAACTTTTTCTCTTCTGTTGCCAGGCCAAGCCACATGTTCACACGTAACTGGACGGGAATTTTCAAACTTTTTTTATTGTCCATGGGATACTGTTGGGAAACAGGAATCATGGAGCAAAGTTTAAACATGTTTTGTGTCATATGTTTGAAAACCAGCATGATACGAACTCTCAGTACCTTCATAAAGACAGTCTGGGTCTTCCCGCAGTATTGACCACATGCCTGCTCACTGTAAGATGAATAGAGCACTTGATGGGCTGGGATGCGACTGTATGCTACCCTCTTCTCTCCTCTCAACATCCAGATAATCACATCAGGCATGCTGTTCTGAGGCTTTGAAAAAGATGCTCCGAGATTAATGTTGATACAAATGATGTTTAACAGTCAAATTGATGATAAATAAATGATCAAATTCATGGATTTGGATGGAACTGCACATGTGGCCAGATTGTCTGCTGTAAATAAAATTTATTTACCATTATTTTCTTATTGTGTAAAATGTATTAGAAAATTACTTGATGGCAGATTCTTCGTGTCCGAAGATCAGTAAGAAGGATTTAGAAGGATTTTATGTTAAAGGTATTCTTATTCCTAGCATATTTTATAATATATAATCCTATTTATTATTTGATTATTTAAATCTCCTGTTTAAAAATAGGATGCATTATAATTGTATATAATTATACACAATATAGTTATGTATATAACTGTATATAATACACATTTTAAAATTGTTTTGCATACCTGCTGCTGCCATAATAAAGACCCATTTTGAATGTTTACATGCTTTTCTTCTCTTTCTGCTCCCACTCGCTGTGGTGGAGCAGTTATAAAATATTGCTCTTGTAAATACTTTCCAGCATTTCAGAAATAATTATCCATGCAAATTACAGCGAAGTACAACAGTTATTGTATAGTGTTCGGCAGTGGTCAAAAAGGATTTAAACTGAATTTTGAATCGATTTCTTCTTGTAAACTCAGAGATGTGGATTCAGACAGCAATTAAATTACCACACAACCTTGGTGTTTGTCAAAAAACAGTAGATAATTCAGTCAGGGATTTTTAAATAAACACACCAACATTCTGGATTCGGATGGCAATGAAATCACCAACTACCCCCTGTAAATGTTAAAAAAAAAAAAAAAAAAAACACCTTGCGTCTCATGAGAAACAATTACCGTTCAAATAGGGCTATAGTCATAAAAATAATACCAACCCTAAACCACATGGAAAACAGACATTTCAAAGACAAAGTGGGCAGTTCTTGGTTAGACTAAGTAGCAATGTTGACCTGACTTTGTCGATAGTGAAAGTCTGGCAATGTAAAGTATAATTAAGAGCTATGGGGTGATTTCTGTTTTTTGCTAACACATGGGCAAAAACCTAAGGAAAGAAAAAGGGACAGCAGTGGTTGAACCAAACAACTGAATTTGAGTGTTTGGGAATGCATCAATATTACAATTCTGTTTGATACTAATAAACTTCTAACTATTTTCATGGACGCTAACTGATAAATAGCTGATTAGTAAAATTCTATACTAATTTGTCCAAACAAATAAACAACACAAAACACTAAAAATTAAAATAAGCTATTTTAAATTAAGTCACAACATTATAATGTACAGTATGAAAAATTAATAGTTATTAAATTATTAGTTTCTTAAGATTAACTGTGCTAGACAGCACACTTAAATTTAAAAATAAGGTAAATGAGCATACAAAACGAAATATCCAGTATTGGCGATTCATAATCGCCTTACTAGTAACAATTAGTAAAAAAAAAAAAATAATAATTAAAAAAAAATAAAAAAACCTTTGTGTATCCCTAATTATAGCTGCAATCCTACACAAGATAAAAAAAAATACCTCCTCAGCGAGTTGCTTGAGTTTGTCCAGCCAGCCTTCAATGACGCTCAAGCACTTATTAACATCTGTGGCTTCCTCAAACAAGTGTTTTGCTCCCTTCATGATGTTCTCCAGAGCACTGTCCCGTAACATCTTTTGTTGAATATCTAGGGCTGTGAGATTGGGCTTCCCCTCCAGGTCAGGAATTCTGAAACTGAGACACAGGAGTTTGTATTAGTTAAAACATGCATGACAAAAATCCTGATGAATGTTGATCTAAGATGATCTAAAGTAGATATTACCTGCTGATATCTTCCATTAACTGATTGATGAGCTTCAGCCAGATTTCTACTAGCCTTGCATCTGCAGCTTTGGACTGTACTGCAGATTTTAACGCACTGAGGTTTGTTTGCTGCAAAAGGAAGAATCGTATTAAAAGGTTTGATGCACAAAGAATAAATTATATTCACAAGTTTAGAACCACTGGTGTGTAAACAGAGAGTGCGTACTGCTAGAAACTTTAAAATGTCATACAAAACATTCACTTACCAAATGATTAGATATATACAGAATGATGTTCAGCGAGTCTAACCGGTGACTGATATCCTCCCAAAAGGATGTGATGGCAATCACAGGCTTAGTGTTGGCCCAGGGCATGTAGTAGTAATTATTACCTGGAAGAACCAAACAGAAAACTTAACACCACAGATCCTATTTTCATTTACTCATCTTTATTAGACACCAAAAACTTCAAAATGTGCATCACCATCAAAAACAGCACAGCTGTACTGCGTGGTCGAAGCCAGAGGTTTGCATGTTAGGTCCATCTTGTTGCCATAGTTGCCAATGCTAACTTCAAACTGAATGGGCTCCCCTGGTTCTTGGATCATAGTTGCACTATGAAACACTGCACACAGACAATACTTCCTTCTGCGCTGGTATTTCTATTCAAAGAAAGGAGCACAAAGTGTAAATATAGGTGTCAAGTGGAAAAACAGCTTTGTATGGGGACTCAACAAAGAGCCTCACCTGAACAACTAAGATATCATCGCTTGGTATTTCTTCCACAGACTTGTCAGCCTTCCCATCAAGTTTAGTGGAGAGTTCAACAAGAATTCTCCCTCGGTAAGCTGCCCCTTCAACCTGCAAATACATACAAATCTTTCAGTCTACTTGAAAGGCATTTTTGCAGAAAACATTTTTGCTGCAAATAAATTCTCAATACTTGGTAATGGAAACATATCAAATTCATCAACTGCACTTGCCTTGCCTAAATTAAGGTCTTCATAAGGGTTAGATAAGCCTGATAACTCTCTCGGGCTGCCATACAGATTTATATAGCAAGGGCCAAAAGTAGGCAGGAAGCCCATCTCAGAATTCCCAGTCTCTCCTGTGAAAAACACAATCAATAAAAATGTTTCTAGTGACATGATAATAGTTGGATAGATTATAGAGTGACGTTTGTTAAAGCATCCCAAATGCAGAGCTCCTTAAATTAGTATTTTGATTAGTAGTATAAATTATTTGAAGTGATTTTAAATGTGCACAAAGTTCATTATATAAACTCATGCTATGATTTCATGAGTACATGGATAAACAATGATACTGATGGATGTCAGCACAATATGATGAAATATTTTCACAATAACAAGATATATACTACCGGTCAAAATAAAAATTTTAAGTTTAACATTTTTAAAATAAGTTTCTTATGGTCAACAAGACAGCATAAGAGACTGCTTTCAAAAACATGTTTTTAAAAAATGTTTTATTATTCCAAACTTTTGACTGGTAATGTAAGCGAGATGCATAATTATCCCATGCCATTTTATTTAGGTGATTAATGTTATTGTGAATTGCATTTTTTCATTACATGGTGTGCAACATGATGCATAACATGCCAAAAATAGCATAAGTGCTCTGTGCTTATGCTAATTCGGAGAGCGTGCGCGGGCGTTCATAATAAGCGTAAAGTAACTGCAAACCCTTGGGTACCAAATTCTTACAGACCAATAAAGATGGTTGGTTTGAGAGAATGTGTTTAATGAAACAAAGAACTGCATGTTAACTAGTGTTTTTTTTTTATTCATATATTGTGTGTTTGGACACAAGGGATTGCAGATTTGGAATCCGTGCAGATATTCAACCTTTACATGTTGAAAACTCATCTCCTGGATGATCCTCTATCACAAAGAAAACAAACAAATGTTTTGAGTTTCATAGCACAACCTCAAAAGATCATGACCCTGAATTTAAAAAATAAAAATTTGACATGAAAATTATTTGCATATATTGTATTTTATACCTTCAATTTCACCACCAGAGGATGCTATTTTGGTCAGATCCAGATACGTGGTGCCTATGGCATCATTCCCACTGAGGCGATCCCTAAGAAAGAGGGGGGAGTCAGCTTAAATGTTCCAGTGTGTCATAGAATCAGTCCGGCTAGGGGCCGTCTCAGTTTTTCCACTGTTCCCTGAGCAGCTGTGGTCTGGGGAGGAATGCATTGTGGAAGAGGGTGGGACGGCACTGCTATGACTCATACTGCCTGCCTGTGTCCTCCCAGCTCAAAACACTGACCAAACTTTAACTCCCAGCTCACATTCCAAAACTAATAACAGGGAATTCTCTCAACACAGATTTCAAAAGTTCATATCCACTGTGGCCACCCAACCTTACCACTACGCTTTGATGCTCACCAGTCAAATACAGTCAGCCTGATTCTTTCACACATGGACGGGAACTGTAAAACAAGTGGCACCAATGGGAAACTTCAAAGGACTAACACATTTATAAAGTGCAGAAACAAATCTTTCCCAATCCGGCCAATTACCTTGACCTGTAGGTTGAGCTGTTGGTTCCACTCTGGGTTTGCATTTTTCTCAATTATTTGTGTACAGAGCTAAAAGACATATAATTAGTTAAGACAAAAGGCAGAAGAAATAACTGTGTATGTCTGGGTGGGCTGTACCTTTTTGCCAGCAAACCAGGCTTCAACAAATGGATCCACTAGATTTTTCTTGTTTTCTTGACCTCCAAATGCCTCTTTTAAAGTCTGGGTGATGGAATCATCCACTTAAAAAAAAAATAATTTCAGTGTTACAACTTCTGTCGCTTTAAAGTGGAGTTCATTTTTTTCACAGACCGGGAAAAGAATCTAGAACTTACTAAATACAACCTTTCTAGTAAATGTCACTTTTATTTACATTTACTTAGATAAGTTACTTAAATAGTTCACCCAAAAAAATTTGCTAAAAATGTACTCAGCTATGCAAGATGTAGATGAGTTGGTTTCTTCATCAGAACAGATTTGGAGAAATTACATTTATTATTACATCACATGCTCACCAATGGATCCTCTGCAGTGAATGGGTGCCGTCAGAATGAGATTCCAAACAGCTGATAAAAATGTCACAAGTAATCCACACGACAGTCTATCAGTTAACATCTTGTGAAGCGACAAGCTGCATGTCTGTAATATGTTTTTAACTTCAAAACACTGCTTTAAGCTAACATACAAGTCATGTAATCATTATATTGGTTTCTCCAGTGAAAAAGCCATCTCTTCTGAATCGGTGGAGAAATATGTAAAGGTCAAGCACCGTTCACAAGCAAAACATTGGTAAACAAATGTCAGTGGATTTTGATGTGAGAGGACAACTGGGGATAGACTACTTTTTACTGAAAGAAGCGTTATTATGGATTATGATTTGGTATTTTGGCCAGAAGTGATGATTTGAAATGTCTTAACTGATTAATTTTTTTCTGACAAACACACAGCTTTTCACTTCACAATGTTAATTGATGGACTGGAGTCACGTGGATTACATTGGTTTCATCAGCTGATTGGACTCTCATTCTGGTGGCACCAGAGGATCCACTGGTGAGCAAGTGAGATAATGCAAAATTTATATCTCTCTAAACTCATATTAATCTTGGATTGCCTGAGGGCAAGTAACCTTTCAGTAAATGTTCACTTTTGGGAGAACTATTCCTTTTACTTAAATATTTTCAACTACATCTGCTAGTTCAGTTATACTGAACAGTTTCTTGACCAATCATTTTTAAACACGAAAACATACAGTATGATCAAAATGGTCATAAACATAAAATACTGGCTGCCTTCTGATTTTTTTCAGTCATTAGCTTAATTTACATAGAAATTTGAGAATCAGGAAAGTGATTTGTGTCTCTCAGCACGGGAGCGTTAACAGCCATAGTGACTCAACAGTTCATGGCAGGGAATAGTTTCGTGTCAGCTAGTGCAGTGCCACCTTGAGGGATCAGGAAATGACCCAATTTGCCAGCTCAGCATCCCTAATGTTGCCATTTCCTGGACTTATAATTGACACCAAATCATATGACCCCAAAAAGATTGTCTGCTGTGCTGCTCTGGAAAACATATGCATAAGGAATAACTGTAATACTCTGGGGGACGTCCTCAGCCCGAAATACTTTGAGTTTAAGAGTAACCCATCGAAGAGCGACACCAGCGGGCAGCAGCAAGTTACTCTCCACATCATCTTTGTCATTGTCCTGCTCCTTCCTTTCCACCTGCCAAACAGACATTAACCAGTGGGATCAGTTAATACAGTTTGTATAGCATGTTTTTTTAGTTTCAAAATGAATGACTGGTAGAGAGCAGGGTTTTATTGTTTAAAAAGTATTTTAAGTGTGTGCTGTTGCATATTAAAAATATGACAAGAATGGCTTAGAGCACATTTTAATGAAAAAAAAAAACATTTATAGATGAATACCGTATTTGTCAATCTATAGCAGGGGTCACAAAACTTGTTCCTGAATGGCCGGTGTCCTGCAGAGTTTAGCTCCAACCCTAATCAAACACACCTGAACCAGCTAATCAAGGTCTTGCTTGGTATACTTGAAACTTCAAGGCAGATGTGTTGAGGCAAGTTGGAGCTAAACTCTGCAGGACACCGGCCCTCCAGGACCGAGTGTGGTGACCCCTGAACTATAGCGTAAAGATGTTATGTTCAGGGGACTCACTGGCGGTTCATCACCCGCTCCCAGCACAAACATGCTGACTTTGAGATAACCCTTCGCTCCTGAGCTCGAGTCATCTGGGTCATTCAGGAGAATCCATTTCTTCATAATACAGTGAGCTGGGATGAAAAAAAAAACATTTGTGGTCAATTCAACTACAGATAAAATGTGATGAATATATTGTGATTATCAGAAAATTACCTGGTTCATCGTAGATGTAACCAATATCGAGCTAGAAAACGAAATACGTTCATAAGTTCATTTTGAATTACAGAGTGGGTCTCGTACAAAAACACCACTTTGGATTTCACTGAATTACCTTGAATTCACCCATGAGACAGTCTGCTCTGAAAGAATTGGAGTTATACACCTGCAGAAAAGAAGAATAGAATCATCATCATCATCAGTAACTCATTCACTACATTAGATTTAAATTTTTTTAATGAAATATATGATCATTTAAACACTATAAAAAAAAAAGATGACCAGCAACAGCTTCTTTCTTACCCGGAAGCTTACAACCTCATCAAACAGTTCAGAGGGCAACATGTTGACGTTAAAAAAGAATATCTGTAAAGAGTGATGCATATAGTATACAGTTACATTGATTTTAGGAAATAATGAATTTTCAAATAATCAGGCATAGAGTATAACATTTCAACAAGTTGAAAATTTCCTTTTTTTGTGTACCCACATTCTTCAAAATATCTTGTTCTGAGAAACTCAAAGGTTTGGAACAACTTGAGGGTAAGTAAATGATGACTGAATTTTCAGTTTTGGGTGAACTAGTTCACCAAAAAGTGAAATTTCATTTCATTTTATTTTATTTACTTCCAGTGAAGATCAACAGAGAATATAAAATCACAAAAATGTCAATTTATTTTTTCACAAAGCCATGTTACTGGCTTATTGGAATATAGCTTATCAACTATGTGGACCACTTTTATGATTTTTGAAATGTTTTTACAGGCTCACTATAAGCAGTTGGAAAAGTGTATGGGAAAGTGAGGATGAGTGCATAATAACAGAATCATTTGATCTACTGAACTATGATAAACTATTCCTTTCAATAGTAAATTAATAAAGTACAAATAAATGAAATCTTCAACTGTATACCTCATCAAAGTATGGGTTATTTCCTTTCCGGATCCTAGTCCTGTGTGTCTCTCCACACACATGCACTTTGACCACAGGTTTGATGTTATTTCCAGGCAACTGACGTCCCTCAATCACCCGCACACGGATCTTTGACAGAAATGGCATTTTAAAATGACTAATAAGCATAAACGGTAAGCATTTAAAATAGAAATCATACTGTATTTAATGACTGCAGGACAATCCCGTACCTGAAAGTCCTGAGGTTTATTAGCCAAACTATGGCGTTTTCTGGTCCTAGACCGAATTTTCTGGCCGGGCTCACCAGGAGATGTGACTGCGCCCTGTCCCCCACCATCAGTGACATCTCCCTCTTCACCCCCCGCTGATCAACGAAAAAATAATACATAATGCAGAACATCATGGCTTAGTCAGACATAACCAATATGGCAAACATGCAATTAAAGCCAAAATCTTTTTGCAAAATAAGCTTCACAGATTCTTGTAATTGACCTCTAACCATAAAGTATCTGAAAAATTTATTTTTTACACTTCATTTTCACACCATCAAGCATGTCATCTGTGTAACACTCCTTTGCAAGATCAAACAGAAAAACATTAAACCACACTCAGCAAACCTGTGTTTCCACCATCCTGTTGATCCTGTGGGTTTGTCACAGCACCGGCAGGTGGCTCGTAGCCAATCGTCATGCTGATGGTTGCCTACAAAAGGATGCAGCTAATTATCTCATAATAATGTCAAATAGACTACATAAGTACTGACAGTGTCCAATGTGGAAATATTGACAGTGATGCTATCAATGCAAAGCTCATCACCAAATTAGGTGATCAGATATTTATTTTTGATGACTATGTAAACATGCTTCTCAGGTATACGTGATGACTAAATTAAAATTAAACAGTCAATTAAGCCTGTAAAGTCTGCTGCGCAATAAACGGTATCAACGGTTTTAAATTAAAGCTGACAATATTACTTCTTGGTAGGTGAAAGTCTTTTTACAAACTGGAAAAAGCATTTAATAAAAGAGCATGCAAAAGATTTTAATTTCGTGTAAATGAGTTCTGCGAGTGCAGATTACAAGTGTATCTGCTTATAACAAAATGTTTCAAATATAACAATATATATTAAACATTTTCTTTTGTGTGTCTTAAAAAGATAAAAAGAAAAAAAAAAAAAACACTCACTCCTATACTCTTGCCATTTTCGTCCACTAGAGCCAAGTTTTTCACTGGGAGAGACTTAACTTGGCTACTGGCAAGGTCTTTTAAAGAAACATTTGCAGAGCCAATTAACCTAAAACAAACAAACAAAAAATGCATATAGTTAAAATAAAGTCCTGTGGAAAATCAAGCAGGCTAACTGTACCATGTTTCAGTAAAACATCACATCTGTCTCATATAATATTTCAAATGCTGCCGTGTGAAACTTTTCAATTTGCATTTAAAAACAGTCAGGGAAAAGTGCACTATTTCTGACCCTATTTATTTTCATAATTCATGTTCTTGGTCTTATTGTTAATCATCCGCGGGTTACTATTATTAAAAAAAAATAAAAATTTCAACCACTGCCATCCATAATATATCTAAAGAAAAAAATCTGAAATATATCCGACTGAGGAAGTGAAGATTGCGTTTTCTGTCATGCCATCAAATGCTAATAAAAAGCAATGGCAAACAACACAATGCATGAATGTTTCCATAGGGGAAAAGATCTGAGTGATCTAACTCTGTAAGGTCACAAGAGAGATCTCCTCCAAACGTAAATAATGCCATGTAGATTAATACTGTGAACAGGACACTTAGTAGGTCAGCATCCAGGATTATTAATTCTAACACCACAAACGACGAGACATTCAGCATTTACCTTCTGAAAACATTGACCTGTTAGCTCTACACATTTGATTAGAGTGCTGTTGTGATATCATTTGACAATAATGACAAGGGTGCGTCCACAAACATTAGACCAGAGCGTGCTGAGCTACGTTCATGAAACAAACAGCACAAACATCTGCGTATAACATTCATAAAACCATTAACTTTTTTAAAGTCTTAAAATTCTTCTGGCAATACAAAATTGAATGCAAACTTTTAATTCAATGCAAAAATTCACATAAATAGATTTTTTATTTTAATAGGTTAAGGTTAGGAAAGTACTGAACAAATCCCTCTGTAAAAACCTTCAGAATATAGATAAAATCATAAAGTTTGGTCTGTGTAAGTGCTACTGAATTGGAGATTTCTGGCTCACTGGAAAATGCATTTTGAGAAAACAGCTTTTAAAGATATGTATTGTAATGAAAATCTACTGACGCAAATAGATAAAGTGCAATAAAGTGGTTCGGCTGTTTTCTTCACATTACATAAAGTCAAAAAGCCCAAAATCTCAAACTGTACCAGTGCATGAAAAGCAAATGTTTTTACCTGTAGTGTTAATTTACGCAAGAATTGTTTAATAATGAATTTACACCTAAATTAATTTTGCCTTGTACCTTGTAGTAATCTACTGTATTTAATTCCATGCAACATTCATGTAATAGTTTTTTTTTTTAAAAAAAAAAGAAAAAAAAAAAAAAGAAAAAATACATTTGTTCTACTTGTGTTTATTGACATTTCAATGTAAAAGCTCTTAAATAAGAACTCTTAAAGGGATAGTTCACCAAAAAATAAATAAATAAAATTCTGTCATCATTTACTCACCCTCAAGTTCTTTCAAACCTGTATAAATTTGACTTGAAGCCATTGACTTGCATAGCATGGGAAAAAAAAAATTACTATGGAAGTCAATGGCTACCGTCAACTGTTTGGTTACTAGCATTCTTCAAAATATCTTCTTTTGTTTTCAACAGAAGAAACGACATTCACACAGGAACACGTGAAGGATGAGTAAATGACAATTTTCATTTTTGGGTGAACTATCCATTTAACTCTTACGGCTAAGGCATTGTATCATTGTATCCTATGACAATAAAAACAACATTTGCACTCTGCAAAATTCCCAGCATAGTCTCCAAACTAATATTCAAAACCTGATCCAAGTTTCAAACAAACATGCCAAAGTAAATATATAAAGCAAAGGTAACCACACCCTCCAAAATTTTGCCTCATTCCATTTCCATTATGGAATGTTACTTCTGAGATCCTTAACCTGAGGTGATTCCAAGTATGATTAATATTTACTAACTTCTCGGTAGCATTGATCAAACAGAAAAATGTTCTTTAAACATCTTAGCCTCCCTGTAATTTAGCACAAACACTAAAGTATTTCACTGGGAATTAAACTCTAAATGTGCTGTTCGCTACAGTTCTGGCCTTACGGAAAGCAGTCATTGGATTAGATCAGTGCCGTGATGCTCTTCATTTGCCAGACTCCCAAACAGAATTGATTTGAAATGCAACAATGTTACTTTTGTTCCAAAATAAACATGCCTACAACATTTTGCAAAGTCCGTTGCTGGATCAACATCTTCTCAACATTCAGGGACTACATTCTTAGACAGTCATAACCTATATCATTAACTAACTATTTTATTAAAATAAAGAAAATATAAAATAAAAATACAAATATTAGATAATCCTTGGCAATTTACTAAAAATACTAAAATGGAAATAAATAAAATTGAAACTAAAGTTGAACTAAAACTGAAATTAAAATACATTAAACCTAGACAGTAATATAAGATAAAAAACAAACGCTCATGACAATGAAATTAAAATTAAAAATGGAAAATGCTAAAATATTAATGAAAACGATAATAGTATATAAATAATAAATCAAAACAATGCTGTCTATCAGGTTTGTAAGAGGATAAGGATTATTAGATATGTGCTGCTCCAAATATTGTTACTTCATCCGGAAAGAAATTTGCTAGACCATCCCTTTCAGAGTCAGTAAACACTAACACTGGGAGGCACTTTAAATCCCAATCATATAGACAAAAATTGAGCAATATCTGTGTTTTTACTCTAACTACCCCATATTAACTACTTACATGCTATTGTACAACAACATAACTAGTGCGCTTTCAACACAGCAAAAAAATAAATAAATCAGTATAATGGTATTCTTAAGAGATAAGGAATTGTCACAGCCCAACACAGACTTCCGTAGTATGGGGGGAAAATACTATGGAAGTCAATGGCTACCAGCAACTGTCTGATTACAAACATTTTTCAAAATATCTTCTCTTGTGTTCAGCAGAAGAAAGTAACTCATACGGATTTGGAACAACTTCAGGGGAAGTAAAACATGACAGAATTTTCATTTTTGGGTGAACTATCCTTTGGGTGAATTATGAACTACCCTTAAGTGTAAAATCTGACTATATTATGTTTTGGACGTTATTGCACATAATGTAACTATTCAAATCAGGAATGACTACATGAACTGATTAAAGTATTTAACATAAGTAGTATGAAGGAGTTGTTTTATACGTTAAGAGAAAAGCCTTCAGAAACATTTTTGACAGACCCTAAAACAGCCATGTGACAACAAAAAGGCAATTTGCATGCAATTGCATGAATGTAAATTTTAGCAGGAGTTATGTGCCTCTTTGTGTTTGCCACTGGATTTCCTGTTCTCACAAAGAGAAAAAAAAAATCTGGAATAACTGGAAAAGCATGAAATTTATAGCCCAGCATGGTGATAAAGCCCTCTAAGACTCCTCTATTTATTTCAATTGATCTCTTTATGCAATAACTGCATTTCAGACCAATAAATGACAATCAATTCAGTACTGTGAACCAAATGCCTCCGTCTCACCCCTCATGCCATTGTAGAGCAGGTCTGAACACGGTTGTGAGGGTGTGTGAGCTGCAGGGCATTAGTGTCGAACCAAGATTAACATGGTTTACTATTACCCTTAAAATGCATCAAGACAGATGTGAATCAATGAATCAGTCGATCAACCAAGGGTATGAACTGATGCAAAACTGTATTGAATTCTGTCTGCATTTAAATGAACTGCAAGTCACTTTTGGTAAGAATGCACCTCTTAAATACAGGAGGTCAAAACTCTTAAGTCCTACATGCCTTGAACTTCTCTAGTCACACAACTTGTGTTTGATTAGGGTGGGAGCAAAAGTTCAACATCACACTGGTTAATATTGAGTATATGACTCAAATGAGCATTTGAAAAACACTTACTTGTCCTTGCCAAGAGTTTCGTAGTCTTTCACAATCACATCAATGTAGGAGGAAGAATCAAGAGGAGCACCTTTTAAATCAAACTCAAGCGTCTAAAAGGGAAAATAGCATTCAAAACTTCACAAACTCTCACAGCCACTGAACAAATGCGCTATGCAGAAAATATGTAAGAAGTTATATGCTCGGTTAATTGTAATCTCATTAAATGTGCATTCGCAGTTTACATACACAGCGAACTTTATTCCATTCATCTGTAATTAGCGTTCAAGTGTATAAAAACTCAACAGACCTCATTCCACACTGGGTTCAATTCACTGCTAACGGACTTGGTTTTCTTCTTTTCGTCTAAAATGATTAGAAATCCATCAAATTAATAAAACTAATAGTCGGTGCCGTTATACTGCTGTCTAATGGCTAATAGGAAACACATGAGGAGTTCTTACCTTTAAACACCACAGATGCGATGGGGTCTGGACTGCCTAATTTCTTTTTGGGCAGACCCGCCGCAGACTCGACTGCCACGCGCAACATGACAGAAAAAACTAGTTTTCATTTAGTGCACTTCCATAGCGATGTGTCCCTGTATGCGAAAATGTCCAGGTCTCATCCATTTAGGAGAGTTTGTGAGGGGTGTGGGCTTACTTCAGTGACACAATGTGGCAGACTGCCTACCTGTTCAGTTCACTTGCGGAAGGGATTCTCACAGTATTTGTTTCAATTATGAAATTCTATTGATTCATAATATTTTATTTGAGATTATTCCTTGCATGCTTAACAAAATGCACCAAAGTTACTGAATTTATTATAAAGTTTAAAAGCAGAGGCACAAGCGCCACCTAGCGGTGCGTCGCGTGACTCACATAGACTCACAGAGTGCTGTGCTGTTCGCACGTGTAAAGGATTTATAGGTTGATGATACATACAGCTTTGGTTAATGTTGCCCTCAGTGGGCAACCGGGTGAGACATAGGCCCCATGACCGATTTAAAGTATCCAGATAGAAATTTGCTACCCATTATCAGTGGGAAAGTGCCCAAGAAACATTGCTCAAAAAAGTGGCCCCTTGTATCATCAACCCTATGTGTCGCCTATGATGATGGTTTAATAATTGGACATCATTCATTCTTCAGAGAGACTGAGTTGAGAATCTGCACTCTTTGGGAGGTTTGTGCGGCCTGTTGAAACATGGTAGCCTATCCCCTGATCAAACCAGAGCCTTTAATTCTGGTCCTTGAATTTGAGTCGGAAGAGGCCACTTCACACTGTTTGAACCACTGCACTTGTTTTATTTGAAAGGCTGCAAATCTCTCATTTGATCTCTCCAGGTCATATCATATAGCCAGTAGGTGGCGTCTTTTGTGTAAGTCAGTGGTTCTCAAACGTGTCCTGGAGTACCCCCGGCCCTGAACATTTTGTATGTTTCCCTCATCTATCACACCTGATTCAACTCATCAGCTTATTAGTGGAGACTGCAAGACCTGAAGTAGGTGTGTCAGATATAGGGAGACAAACAAAATGTGCAGTGCTAGGGGTACTTCATGGAGAAGTACTGGTGTAAGTGAATAATTCACTTAGCCAATTTATTCAACAGTTGCTCAACAGAAATTTAATAGGTTGTTGGCAGTCTGGTTTGATCAAATCCTGAAAATGGGCTTTTCAAAAGAAAAAAAAAAGATTCTGAGATCAGATTGGATCATGTAATCCAGTCTTGATTTTAATTTGGATCAATCTTTCAGTATGTTGTTCAAAAACCAAACTGAACAGGATATCTGATCCAAAAGACATCAGCAGGGGCCAGTTGCATAAACTTAGCCACCATGTTAAGACTGTGTCTTAAGAACTAGTTTGACCAACTAGCAGTTGCCAAGGGGTAATCAGTCTTACTTTTCCAATACAAATAAGACCAATCTACCTTTTCATAACTGAATTA
The DNA here is from genome assembly GCA_039654775.1 of Spinibarbus caldwelli. NCBI lineage: Eukaryota > Metazoa > Chordata > Actinopteri > Cypriniformes > Cyprinidae > Spinibarbus > Spinibarbus caldwelli. Next base: position 23,432,529 of record CM077257.1, read on the forward strand.
AAAAAGTTATAACCAGTCTAACTTTTTAAGACTAAACAGTTTATGCAACCGGCCCCAGTGATTATCCTGATTACAGGAGAAGTGTGGATTTCAGGAATAAAAAGTAATCAAATTTTAAAATTTGTACAATAATGCAACATTTGTATTATAAAGTCTATATATACAGTGTTGGCTAAAATTATTAGAACACTAGTATTTTCACCAGCTAAAAAATGGTTTTAAGTTATTTCTATGTTTTGCTGTAGGGTGTCAGTGGGAAATGTTAGTTTACATTTCCAAACATTCATTTTGGCATTAATTGTAATAATCCAGTGAGTTTTTTTGTTTGCACAAGGAGTCTGACAACAGCCAGCGCTCCACACAGAGATCTGATCTGATCATCATTCAGTCTGTCTGGAATGACATGAAGAAACAGAACAAACTGAGACAGACTAAATCCAGAAGAACTGTGGCAACGTCTCCAAGACGCTTCAAGAAACCTACCTGCAAAGCTGTTAAAAGATTTAGGCACTTGTGTAAAAATGAGGATGCTGTCAAAAATAATGTCATAAATAGATTTTCTTTATCAATTAATTTCTATTGACTAAATTAAATCAACATTTGGTGTGACCATCCTTTGCGTTTAAAGCAGCTTTTGCCCTACTTGCACTTGAGTTTTGCAGGTAGGTCTATTTTTGAAGTTATACACTTTGATACTTACAATGTCATTTCGACCAAATATTGACAAGTTTAGGTTTATGTTCAGTTATTTCAAACAGTACTGTATGTGGGCTATGATGAAAGTAAAACTTAATAAAAGGGCTATTAAGTAAAAATTAGGAACTATTCCAGATTTTAGTGGAAATATAGATTTTCTTTTATTTCTATTTTTAAAGATGGCTTAATCTGGGTCTTACTTATTCATGGTTTATTTTAAGTTAGACTACCATTTTGTTTTGAACCCCAACATGGTTTCTAATGGGGGAATGAATGAGTAGAGTTACAATCCCTCTTCTTGCACTTTATAATGGATTGGAAATAATAGTTTTTGTAAAACTATTGTATTTATTGGTTGAGGGTCTGACCCATGTCAGGAATGCAATAACAGTGTTTATTCATTTAGCGCGGCTTCCAGAGAATAATATGTACTTTTCTTGTAATCAGTTCATTTTCTGATAGACCAATTAACCAAAAGCCATCATAGCTGTATAAAACATGTAAAAACAAACAAGGCAAATTTCTATCTAAAGGGTCATAAAAATGAATTACTTATTGTGCACGTGGTTTTTCTTTCATAATATATTAATGATTTGTTAAATCTGGTTAATGAATATGCTATTTTAATTTTAAGGCTGTTGTCTAAATGTTTTGTTTGTCCATGATGGGGTGAAGAGACAATAATGTGACCCGCCAAGGGAGCATGCGTCACCACTCCACCGTGACCTCACTTGGTAGACCAGATGTGGGGTATTGGACCCCACACCGGTCTAAAACGGGGGACTGAAGGAGTGGATCACAGATCTACCATGGCCTTCATAATAATATTAATTATAATATTTCTTGAATAATTATTAATCAAAGTTACATTTATGCATGTTAGAAAATAAGTTGAATATGGCTTTAGTCTGTCTTTTTACTCTCTAAAGAAGCTGCTCTCATTGTGTGTGTATAGTTAAATTTGATAAGATTCAGGGCAGAGCCCGGCAACCTTGAAGCAGAGATGTTCACAAGTCTTTAACTTGGAGTTCGAGTCGAGTCTGAAGTCTTTTAATGGCTCGCTAAAAAAATCCCATTCAAAATCCTCATATATTGAAATCTTCCTATTTACGAAGCTATTTTATAGGCTATAGACAAAATAAATTATCTATGATCTGCTTTGTAAAAAAAAAAAAAAAAGATGTTGAAATGTAAGGTTAATGTACACAGGGTGCGATTTGTGAAGATAATAGCCTAAGTAACCTAATGTTAGTGTAATCTGTTAATAACGCACATCATAAACCCGTCTTGTTAGAAAAGTAATATAGCCTATAATGGGTGTCATGTCATGAAATGTTTTTAATACGACGGAAACTGTATTTAACGTCATCACAATCTATTAAAAACATTTTTAGGCCTATTAGGCTAATTGTAATGATTTCATTTCCACGGTTATTCAAGCAACGAATAAATTATATAGAGAAAGCAAGAAAAGACGGGACTTCAAAGCGAGTATCGCGAATCATTTGATTCTGAACGGGACTTCAAAGCGAGTATCGCGAATCATTTGATTCTGAACGGGACTTCAAAGCGAGTATCGCGAATCATTTGATTCTGAACGGGACTTCAAAGCGAGTATCGCGAATCATTTGATTCTGAACGGGACTTCAAAGCGAGTATCGCGAATCATTTGATTCAGAACGGGACCTCGGAGAGAGATCGCGGGATGAAAATAATTCAGCAGAGGCAGGGATGCATAAACCGGCAAATCACACCCTGAATGTACATCCAGCCTGTTACTTATGTGTTTTAATCCATTACTTTCAAAATCACATGAGCCAATATTTTATTCACAATAGAACATAGATAACATAAATGTTTAAACTGAGAAATTTTACAATTTTATGCACAAAATGAGCTCATTTCAAATTTGATGCCTGCTACAGGTCTCAAAATAGTTTGGGATGGGGGCATGTTCACCATGGTGTAGCATCTCCTCTTTTCAAAACAGTTTGAAGACGTCTGCGCATCAAGGTTATGAGTTTCTGGAGTTTTGACGTTGGAATTTGGTCCCATTCTTGCCTGATATAGGTTTCCAGCTGCGGAAGAATTCGTGGTCGTCTTTGACATATTTTTCGCTTAATGATGCACCAAATGTTCTCTATAGGTGAAAGATCTGGACTGCAGACAGGCCAATTCAGCACCCGGACTCTTCTACTACGAAGCCATGCTGTTGTAATAGCTGCAGTATGTGGTTTTGCATTGTCCTGCTGAAATACACAAGACCTTCCCTGAAATAGACGTCATCTGGAGGGGAGCATATGTTGCTCTAAAACCTTTATATACCTTTCAGCATTCATAGTGCCTTCCAAAACATGCAAGCTGCCCAAACCGTATGCATTTATGCACCTCCATACCATCAGAGATGCTGGCTTTTGAACTGAACGCTGATAACACGCTGGAAGGTCTCCCTCCTCTTTAGCCCGGAGGACACGGCGTCCGTGATTTCCAACAAGAACGTCAAATTTGGACTCTTCTGACTATAGAACACTTTTCCACTTTGAAACAGTCCATTTTAAATGAGCCTTGGCCCACAGGACACAACGGCGCTTCTGGACCACGTTCACATATGGCTTCCTTTTTGCATGATAGAGCTTTAGTTGGCATCTGCAGAAGGCATGGCAGATTGTGTTTACCGACAGTGGTTTCTGGAAGTATTCCTTGGCCCATTTAGTAATGTCAATGACAGAATCATGCCGATGAGTGATGCAGTGTCGTCTGAGGGCTCGAAGACCACGGGCATCCAACAAAGGTCTTCAGCCTTGTCCCTTACGCACAGAGATTTCTCCAGTTTCTCTGAATCTTTTGATGATGTTATGCACTGTAGATGATGAGATTTGCAAAGCCTTTGCAATTTGACGTTGAGGAACGTTGTTTTTTTTAAGTATTCCACAATCATTTTACGCACTTTCACAGATTGGAAAGCCTCTGCCCATCTTTATTCTGAGAGACTCTGCCTCTCTAAGACATCCCTTTTATAGCTAATCATGTTACAGACCTGATGTCAATTAATTTAATTAGTTGCTAGATGTTCTCCCAGCTGAATCTTTTCAAAATTTCTTGCTTTTTCAGCCCTTAGTTGCCCCCGTGCCAACTTTTTTGAGACCTGTAGCAGGCATCAAATTTGAAATGAGCTCATTTAGTGGATAAAAGTATAAAATTTCTCCATTTAAACATTTATGTTCTCTATGTTCTATCATGAATAAAATATTGGCTCATGTGATTTGAAAGTGTTTTAGTTTTCATTTTATTCAAATTTAAAAAACGTCCCAACATTTCCGGAATTCAAGTTGTACAAATGAGGACAATGGAAGCAATGAAAATCAACAAAAGAGCAATGATATGCAAGTGCTATAACAAGTCTCAGTTAGCTTAACGCAGTACACATAGCATGTTTTTTATTTTTTAATTATATAATAAAAAGAAAACAGAATAGAAAAAGAATAGAGCAAGCTAGTGTTAGAGGCCTTTTTTTGCTTTTAATTGTATAATAAATAAAAAGAAAACAAATAGAATACAAAAAGATTAGAAAAGCTAGTGTTAGTTTTTTTTTTTTTTTTTTTTTAAGAAAACAAGCAGTAAATGAATAGAGTGCAAGTCTTAAGGGACTTTTTTTTAAAGAATAGAATTAGAATAGAGAGTGCTAGAGTTAGAGGGTCAAATAAAGATGGAAGAGATGTGTTTTTAGCCAATTCTTGAAGATGGCTAAGGATTAGCGCTCCTTTTCTTGTCATTGAAAATAAGTTTGTGAAAGTAATACAGTTGTGTTTAGAATAATAGGCAGGGAAAGAAGAATACAGAACAGTGAACAAAGCTACATTTTTACTTTATTATATTGGATTTTCTGTCGGGTGGAATTCATTAAATTTGAACAAGACCATTAAATACATTTCTAACAGAGAGGAGAAACTGAACAAACAAGACTTTAAGTGCTTTATGTTACAGCACCATGTAATATTACTACATATATATTAAAAAAAAGACAAAAAAAAAAAAAAAAGAGACAAATCAGCACACTGAACACTAGAAAAACAAATGAATTTTATAATTGATGATGCTATGCAGCAGTTTTCTGGCTTCTCTCAATGGCCATTCTCTCCAATCTCTCTGTGTAGAAGCCATTGAAGTCCAGCCTATAAAAAGAAATCTCATTATTCATAGCACCTTTGAGCAGACTGAATTTTAATGAGGGTTGTATAAGCTTTTCAAATGTAAGAGATTTCAAAAGCTTGCGCTACACATTTCTATTGTTAATGCTCAGGCCAGGTTAAATCAGTAAGCACTAATACATGCACTGAGGGAAATTTTAATGAAAGGTTCTTTTCACAACTTGCCTGTAGATGATGTTGATCATGCTGTGTTCACAGTCATTGGTGCTGTAAATGCTGAGCTTATCCAAAAGTTCCAGCAATAATGTGCTGAAGTTACTGTCAAACTTGCTGATGGTTGCCTCAAACCCAGAGTCAGACTGTAGGGCATCCACGTGCTCAGCTAGGAACTGGGATCAAGACAAAGAGATGAAATAAAATATGATTATTATTTATTTTAAATGTTTAATTATAAAGATATAATTATATGTGTTTTTTTTATTATTATTTATTATGGTGACAGTGATTACACAGCCTGTTTTTAAAATGCCTCTGTAGTTTTAGTATTGTAAAATAATTGATTCAATGTCAATGACTCACTTTAGAAGCCAGTCTTTTTTTCTCTGCCTCTTCTGTCCGCTCAGCCGAGGCTGAAGAGCCCTCTATCGTGCCGTGCTCGAGAGTCAGGCGCTTCATCTCACTGTCTATCCTCATGCTATGAGTGAACCGCTGCAAAACAATCAAAATAAACACTCCAGTATACGCATGACAGAAATATTGTGAAGTATTTTTACTATTTAAAATACCTGCTTTCTATTTGAATATATTTTAAAATGTAATTTATTCCTGTGATTAAAGCTAAATTTATCATCATCATTACTCCTGTCTTCAGTGTCACATGATCCTTCAGAAATCATTCTAATATGCTGATTTGCATTTCAAGAAACATGTTTTATTATTATTATTATTACTACTATCAATATTTAAAGTGGATTTTTGAAAATTACCTTTCATGCAGTGTGTTAACAGCTCTAAGTGAATGAAAATATCCTGCAAAGTTTTAAGTCTGAAAATGCACCGTGTATAAAGTTATTTTCTCTCAAAAGAAAGAGTCGACTCTGAATCATTGAAACGAGTCGTTTTTAAAACAAATCCCACTCTGTTTCATGTTGAGGTCAACATGAAACATTAGCATATTGCCCGCCCACTTGTTGGTCTTTTCGCAATGCAAATTCATTCTTTGCCACTAGGTACCGCTTTTGGAGCGTTAAAAGCTCACAAACACTGCTTTAAATGAAATCGACCAATCACCGCAGATTAGCGTCACGCAAAGGAGGGGTTTGGAAAACTGAATGGTTGAGCGAATTGTTGAGCAAATAAGGTAAAAATAAATGCATATTGTAAGAAAGTTAAAGTGTTTTTTGACCTTGCATGCATGTCAGCCTGTTGTTGAGGACTCCCAAAACCAAAATAGGAACCTTTCATTACCCATAATAATGGGGGGGGGGGGGATAATAGAAATTATGGAATACTTCTATTTAGCAAGGATGCTTTAAATTGTCCAAAAGTGTTGATAAAGACATAACGTTACAAAAGATTTCTATTTCAGATGAATGCTGTTCTTTCTTTCTGAACTTTCTATTCATCAAAGAAACCTGAAAAAAAAATTTACTCAGCTGTTTTCAACAATAGTAATAATAAATGTTTTTTTTTTTTTTTTTTTTTTTTGAGGAGGAGGAAATCAGAATATTAAAATGATTTCTGAAAGATCATGTGACTGAAGTAATGATGCTAAAAAAATCAGCTTTGAAATCACAGGAATAAATTACATTTTAAAATACATTAAAATAGAAACCAGTTATTTTAAATAGTAAACATATTTCAAAATTTTACTGTTTTTGCTGTACTTTGGATCAAATAAATGCAGGATTGGTGAACAGAATTCTGTTTTTCAGAATTCAGAATTCAGAAGAGAATTCTTTAACAAAACATTAAAAATCTTGCTGTTCAAAAACTTTTGACTGGTAGTGTAATTAAATATAAAATATTAAAACTGAATATATACATATACAGTATATACTGTACTTTACACTACCGTTTGGGGCCAGTAAGATTTGAAAGAGATAGCTAGGATGCATTAAACTGAAGTAAAAAAAAAAAAAAAAAAGAAATTAAAGACATTCACATTTTTATTTCAAATTAACGCTGTTCTTTTGAACTTTGTATTCATCAAAGAAAAAACGTATAATGGTCTCTACAAAAATATTAAGCAACACAACAGTTTTCAGCATTGACAATAATAATAATAATAATAATAATAAATGCTTCTTGAGCAGCAAATTAACATATTAGAATGATTTCTGAAGGATCATGTGACACTGAAAACTGGAGTAATGAATGCTGAAAATGTAGCTTTACCATCGCAGGAATAAATTACATTTTAAAATACATCAAAATAGAACGTGGTTTACAATATTACTGTTTTTGCTGTATTTTTGAGCAAATAAATGTATCCTAAGTGATAAGAGACCTCAAAACATTTTTTTAAAAATTGTACCGACCCTAGAAAATGCAGGTTTTTCTCAATAATGTCTGTATTTTTACCTGCATGCAGTTGGTGAACATAACACAGACAGACATGAGCTTGGAGAAGATGCGGAGAAGCTCAGGGTTGGTGAGCATACAGTCCTTCAGACAGTTATCCAGGAAGCTGGTGTGATGACACAGCACATCATCAATGTTGGAAGCCTAAAAAAAGACAAGCAAATTAAGAACACTCTGTGAATTAATTTAAACTCCATTTGTGCTCAGCCAGACCTATCACGATTATTACATAACAGCCTGATTACCATTATTTGAGAGAACCATGATCACTGTGCTCTTTAAATTCAAACCAATAATGGATACTCGACTTCAGACATTATACATAACTTCATGTATGTATGTGTCAAATATATACATATATAAATATGTAAAATATCATATATTACATTTTATATTTGTTTAGCTTTAAAGGAAATAACATTTTATTAATGTTTTATAAAATGAACTGCTTGTTTTGAAGTCATGAGGCTTAATTATTAAGAATAAAGCAGATGTTTTATTTCATTAACTTACAGATTTCAGGTTGTTCTCCATGATGTGCCATGTGGGCTCATTAACCTCAAACATCATGTAGTACTGAATGTTCTGCACAAAGTTGAGCATCCGTTGTCTTAATGCAAAGGCAGCAGCAAACCTACAACATACAAGACCTACTTAAAAGATGTTCACTTGAAGATACACAATCCAAAGTCAAAATACATATTTAGTCTCACCATTTAGCAGAGTGCAGTGAATATTGCTTAGCTGCTTTATTGCTGATCCACACATTACAGAGCAGCCTCTCCACATGCTTGCAGTAGAACATGTGCCTGAAGAGCATCTGGTATCTTGTCAGGGCTTTTCTGTACAACAGAACTTTGTGTTAAAGGAGTAGTTCATTTCTAATTGCATAGTGTTTAATGACATTTGAATGACATTTGGAAATGTGCGACATTTCCAAAAATGTAGTGTTTAACGTGCGACATTTCCAAAAATGTAGTGTGTGACGTGCGACATTTCTGATAACGTAGTGTGTAATGTGCCACATTTCTGATTACACGGTGTGTAACGCACAACATTTCCAATGATGCAGCGTGTAATGTGCAACATTTCCAATAATGTAATGTGTAACATGCGACATTACCAAAAACAAAGTATGTAACATGCAACATTTCCAATAAAGTGTGTAACATGCAACATTTTCAATAATGCAGTGTTTAACGTGCAACATTTCCAATGCCATAGTGTAACGTGCAACATTTCCAATAGATTAGTGTGTAACATGCAACATTTCCAATAACAAAGTCTATAACTTGCAACATTTCCAATGACGTAGTGTGTAATGTGGGACATTTCCAATAACAAAGTGTGTAACGTGCAACATTTCCAATAGCATAGTGTGTAAAGTGCGACATTTCCAATAGCGCAGTGTGTACCGTGACATGTCCAACTACAAAGTGTGTAACGTGCGACATTTCCAATAGTGTAGTAACGTGACATTTCCAATTACAAAGTGTAACGCGCGACATTTCCTTTAGCATAGCGTATAATGAGCAACATTTCCAATAGCATAGTGCGTAATGTGCGACATTTCCAATAATGTAGTGCGTAATGTGCAACATTTCCAATAATGTAATGTGGGACATGTCCAATAGTGCAGTGTGTAATGTGACATTTCCAATAACGTAACGTGCAACATTTCTGATTACACGGTGTGTAATGCACAACATTTCCAATAACAAAGTCTGTAACGTGCAATATTTCCAGTAGAGCTGTGTAACATGCAACATTTCCAATTACAAAGTTTGTAACGTGCGACATTTCCTATAGCATAGCATATAACATGCAACATTTCCAATAGCGTAGTGTGTACCGTGACATTTACAATAACAAAGTGTGTAATGTGCAACATTTACAGTAGAGCTGTGTAACGTGCGACATTTCCAATAGCGTAGTGTGTACTGTGACATTTCCAATTACAAAGTGTGTAACGTGCGACATTTCCAATAGCATAGCGTGTAACGAGTAACATTTCCAATAGCGTAGTGTGTAACGTGCGACATTTCCAATAATGTAATGTGGGACATGTCCAATAGCGTAGTGTGTAATGTGACATTTCCAATAACGTAATGTGCAAAATTTCTGATTACATGGTGTGTAACGCACAACATTTCCAATAACACAGTGCATAATGTGCGTCATTTCCAATAACGTAATGTGCGACAATTCCAATAGCGTAGTGCATAATGTGACATTTCCAATAATGCAGTGCGTAATGTGCGTCATTTTCAATAGCGTAGTGTGGCATGTGCAACATTTTTGATCACGCAGTGTGTAATGTGCGACATTTCCAATAGCATAGTATATAATGTGCAACATTTCCGATCACACAGTGTGTAATGAGCAACATTTCTAAAAGCATGGATTCCTATTTAAATGACTTCTCTTGCTGAAAATTCAAACAACACTAAATGTAACTGCACCTTAAGAGCATGGAATACAGGGTTGGAACAACACAAATGAAGGTCAGGTTAAATGTTGACAAAACCATTTCTTCAAGAAGCACGGGGCCATAATTACAATCACAAGCTGCTTGAAATAAAAGCTATACTGTCATACAGAAAAGCTGTGTACCGGTTGATTATGAGAGAAAGTGGCCACTTGACAATGTAGTCGAAAGAGAAAGCCTCCAGGCCGCTAAGTGACACCTCTGTGGGCTCTGCATTAATGATGGCTTTCTCTTGCTTGGTGTCTATAGCGAGGACTCGCAACAGCTGGGTGATAACGTCATGGGGCATCAGGTCAATCTGGAAGAGGACAATAGAGTTAAATAAAGCAATTTTAGTGATGACCTGTTGCCTGTTTTTGAGCTGCACATAATTTTCCATTCGTTAAGAAGGCTCTCAACCACCTTTCAAATGATAAAACCATTTAGATGGGTGACAGTAGCCATTTTCACACACAAAACGTTAAACTGCTGGATGACATTTCCATTTTTATTTGCTAGTTTTCGAAAAAAACAAAAAACAAAACTTCATGAAACATCCATCTTATATATTTATTTACAGTATTTAAATAGCAGCCTTTTTGATTTGCCATAATTGTGATTTCAGCTTTATTTCACTTAATTGTGCAGCCCTAGCTTCTTGTCAAGTCATGTCCCTTTATAACATCCAGAGTGGACAGAGAAATTGCTTTTTGCTGAAATCTTGTCGCATCACGTCTGATTAGGGCACGCTGTAAGTGCAGGATAACTGGTGTATCGGCCAGCACAACATAGACAAAAGATACTGAGTAAAATTACCTGTCTTTAGGCAAAAGATGAAACTGAACAACAATTTGTTTTTCATTTGGATTTCTACTGCAAAAGCAATTGCTCAACACCTGAAATCTAGTCTGTTATGCAGAATACACAAACATTCTCTACATATTACAAAGTAGGACTGTTAAAGTAATTGTTGAGAAGACAGATGTGCATTTGACCTTTAAATCATCTTTAAAGGGGTCTGTGTTGGCAGTGCTCATTCTCAGCGCCAGCTCCAGCAGAGCCTCCAGCCGTGGAGGAATGATGTCATCCACCGGCTTCTTCAGTTCTTCCTCAGTCAGGTCCATAAAATGCACGAAAAAGTCTCCTTTATCCATCAAGAAGTAATGTTTGATCGACCTGCACCATAAAATGTAAGAAATGAGGTGATATTGAAAATACCAAATAATCTTTAGGATTATACTTTGGGCTTTGGAAACAGATGACACTGTGATGTAGCTACACTAGAAAATGTGTGATTTATGCATGTTGATCAATGTTTATGCGAATAATTGCCTAAATTAAAGGCATTGTTCACCCAAAAATGAAGATTTGCTAAAAAATTACTCAGCCTCGGGTCATCAAAGATGTAGATGAGTTAGTTTCTTCATCTGAACAGATTTGGAGAAATTTACATTTACAGTTATTAATTTTGCAGATGCTTTTATCCAAAGCGACTTGCAATTTAGCATTTCATCCTCTGCAGTGAATGAATGCTGCCAGAATAAGAGTCCAAACAGCTGATAAAACATCACAGTAATCCACATGACTCCAGTCAATTAATTAATGTCCTGTAAAATGAAAATCTGTATGTTTGTAAAAAACAAATCCATTATTAAGGCATTTTAACTATAAATACAAGCTTCTGGCCACTACAGTGAAAAAGTCCATTCCCTGTTGTCCTCTTACATCAAAATCCATTGACACATTTATTTAGATATTTCGTTTAGACTTATTTATTTAGACATATTTATTAACTGTTTTGGATCATTTTCAACAGTCCTCAATCCGTGCGCGTTTCAGACAAGATGACTGGAAAAATCAATATTATGAATAGAAAACGTTTAGCCAGTAACAAGTTTGAAGTTAGAAACATGTTAGAATCTCAGCTTAACATATCTTAAGTATGATTTTATTTATTACAAACGTGACTATACAGGGTGAACCTTTAAATCTGTTCATCATATAAAGCAATCATGTCTCTTCAGAAGATTTGGATTAACTCATTCGATTCATATGGACTATGTATACTATGTCTTTACGATCCTTTTAAATTGTCCAATTTTGGTTATATGGACTTTAAATGTTTTGAACATAATTGAAAGTCTTGTATTTGGAATGACATGAGGGTGAGAAAATGATACCAGAAGTTAAAATAAACACCCATGGTCTGCTGCAGTACTAAGAAAAAATCATGATCCTAACCTTTATCTCCAGATGGAAATCTCAGTTGGCCAGACTTTTCTGAATCATTAAAGCATTGGTGTCTGAAACAATGTGAGTTTTCAAATGCTTTGTTTAAAAGTGCTACAAATGAAGAGTGCTCATAAACGGCTGTTGAGAAAAAAGTATTCCGTACATCAAACCAAACAAGCGGACTGGCAATCAGTATGAATCACTGACTAAACTGGTCAGTTGACTCACTTCGCCACACCATTGGCTCAGATTACTTACTCAACCTGACAGAAGATTATGTCGGATTCTCAGTGAGTCCAGAATGGTTACCATGTTTTGTGTACTTATTGAAAGCAAACAAAATTGTATTATGTGGTACACACTATGCCACAGGCGTCAAACTCAGTTCCTGGAGGGCCACAGCCCTGCAGAATTTAGCTTCAACCCTAATTAAACACAGCTAATCAAATCCTTCAGGCTTATTTGAAAACTACATGGTTTGTGTGTTGGAGCAGGGCTGGAAATAAACTCTGCAGGGCTGTGGCCCTCCAAGGACTAGGAGTTTGGCACCTCTGCACTACCCTATTGGTATTATGTGTTGATAGGTCCTTTTTTTAACATTTATTTGTTCCTAATAACAAAATCTTTTGGGAAAGCTGACTTTAGATTTCCTGTTCACTAGGGTCTAAATACATTTAAACAGTGACATATAAATTTTCTATAAATGACACTGAAACAGTGTGTATTTTTAAAAATGCTTGACTTGAGTTGACATGACTGTAGGAAACACTGCCAGAAAATACAATTTCAAACCTTCAAGTTTTACCTCAGGCGTGAAACAAGCTCCTTTTCCTCCATCAGGAAATCAAGCAGAACCTTACTGGCATAGTAATATGCTTTTTCGATCTGCTCCACATACGCTCTCTCTTTAAGCGTGTAGAGAACCTCTTTGGCATCTGGACAGGTTACGTCACGACCGCACTCTCGCACAACATTAAGATACTTGCCTGAAATGAGAGAGAAGTTAGGACTGGTTATGAAAATAAAGCATTTAGACACTCTTTCCAGCTGGCATTATAATCATTACAAATTTTAGAAATTGGAACATTTTTACCATTGACAGCTGCCTTCTACTGATGCCTAAAATGCTGTCTAATTACATTCTGGGACTGAGCTAATGTTTCATAAAAGAAAATGCATCACCTGTGTTTAAAATCTTATCTGCCATTTTCTGAAGGAATGATGGGATCCTGTGCTGGACGATAGTGTATCTCTGATCCCAGTATTTGTCATTATAATCCTCTTGAATCTTCTCTTTTTGGAGCTCATGCTCCTCAACCATGAATTCACTATTAAAAAGAAAACATTACTTGATGAAGAGTTTTACACACATACACACGTATCTCACCCCTTTTTCAACAGACCATAAATAATTGGACAATTGACTCAAAAGCTGTTTCATGGACAGGCGTGGGCTATTTGTGTTATTTGTACATCAATTAAGTAGATAAAAGATGTGGAGTTGATTCTAAGTTTGCCATTTGCATTTGGAAGCTGTTGCTCTGAACCCACATCATGCGGTCAAAGGAGCTCTCCACGCAGGTGAAACAGACAATTGTTAGGCTTCAAAAACAAAATAAATCTATCAGAGAGATAGCAAGAACATTCAGAGTGGCCGAATCAACAGTTTGGTACATTCCGAGAAAAGAAAAAAAAAAAAAAAAAAAAAAAAAAGAACACACTAGTGAGCTCAGCAACATAAGAAGGCCTGGACGTCCACAGAGGACAACAATGGTGGATGATTGGAGGATCCTCTCCATGGTTATAAAAAAAAAAAAAAATCCCTTTCACAACATCCAGCCAGGTGAAGAACACTCTCCAGGAGGTAGTTGTGTCACTGTCAAAGTCTACAATCAAGAGAAGACTTCACAAGAGCAAATACAGAGGGTTCACCACAAGGTGCAAACAAGGCCAGATTAGACTTTGCCAAAAAACATTTAAAAAAGCCAGACCACTTCTGGAAAAGCACTCTTTGGACGCTGAAATTAAGATCAACCTGTACAAGAATGATGGGAAGAAAAAAGCATGGAGAAGACTTGGAACAGCTCATGATCCAAAGCACACAACATCATCTGTGACACACTGTGGAGCAGTGTGATGGCATGAGCATACATGGCTTCCAGTGGCACTGGGTTACTGGTGTTTAGTGTTTATGTGACAGTGGACAGAAGCAGCCGGATGAATTCTGAAGAGTATAGGGATATACTCTCTGCCCAGATTCAGCCAAATGCAGCAAAGTTGATTGGGCGGCGCTTCATAATACGAATGGACAATGACTCAAAACATACAGCAAAAGCAACCCAAGAGTTTTTGAAGGCAAGAAAGTGGAATACTCTGCAATGGCCAAGTCAATCTCCTGATTTCAACTCGATTGAGCACGCATTTCACTTGCTGATGATAAAACTAAAGGCAGAAAGACCCACAAACAAACAATAACTGAAGTCAGCTGCAGTAAAGGCCTGGCAAAGCATCATAAAGCAGGACACCCAGTCTCTGGTGATGTTCATGAGTTCCAGACTTAACCCTTGTGTGGTGTTCATATTTTTGTTACTCAGCCAGTGTTCGTGGGTCTGGTGGACCCGATGCAGTTTTGGGTTTTTAATTCAACACAATCAAAAAGTATATGTTAAAATACTCAACAGATGTTTACTTCATCCCAATTACAAAAAATATAAACAGCATATGTGACCCTGGATCACAAAACCAGTCTTAAGTCGCTGGGGTATATTTGTAGCAATAGCTAAAAATACATTGAATGGGTCAAAATTATTTATTATTATTTTTCTTTTATGCCAAAAATCATTAAAATATTAAGTAAAGATCATGTTCCATGAAGATATTTCCTACTGTAAATATATCAAAACTTAATTTTTGATTAGTAATATGCATTTCTAAGAACTTCATTTGGACAACTTTAAAGGCGATTTTCTCAATATTTTGATTTTTTTGCACCCTCAGATTCCAGATTTTCAAATAGTTGTATCTTGGCCAAATATTGTCCTATCCTAACAAACCATACATCAATGGAAAGCTTATTTATTCAGCTTTCAGATTTCAGTTTCGAAAAAATTGACCCTTATGACTGGTTTTGTGGTCCAGGGTCACATATATGGTCAAAATGTGTCCTTTACCTTTGTTAGATCACATTTATAAATTAAAGTGCTACAACCTTGTGTGGGAACGGCAGGGGCAGAAACACAAATTCACACTTACACTCACACTCTTAGTGACTCTCACACACATACACGCACATAAACACACATACTAATAGCAGGCCCACATAATAGGAGGACAGAGTGAAGGTACACAGCACCTAAAATTAGCACACTTTTATTAGCCCCGTGTCCAGTGGACCTGAACATCTTATATGTAATATAAGTGTGTAGGGGGGGATGTACAATGAGTGGTCATTGAAAATTTGTTCTGATATACAGTGGGTACGGAAAGTATTCAGACCCCCTTAAATTTTTCACTCTTTGTTATATTACAGCCATTTGCTTCTTCTGATCATCCTTGAGATGGTTCTACACCTTCATTTGAGTCCAGCTGTATTTGATTATACTGACTGGACTTGATTAGGAAAGCCACACACCTGTCTATATAAGACCTTACAGCTCACAGTGCATGTCAGAGCAAATGAGAATCATGAGGTCAAAGGAACTGCCTGAAGAGCTCAGAGACAGAATTGTGGCAAGGCACAGATCTGGCCAAGGTTACAAAAAAAATTTCTGCAGCACTTAAGGTTCCTAAGAGCACAGTGGCCTCCATAATCCTTAAATGGAAGATGTTTGGGACGACCAGAACCCTTCCTAGAGCTGGCCGTCCGGCCAAACTGAGCTATCGGGGGAGAAGAGCCTTGGTGAGAGAGGTAAAGAAGAACCCAAAGATCACTGTGGCTGAGCTCCAGAGATGCAGTCGGGAGATGGGAGAAAGTTGTAGAAAGCCCTCCATCAGTCGGGGCTTTATGGCAGAGTGGCCCGGCGGAAGCCTCTCCTCAGTGCAAGACACATGAAAGCCCGCATGAAGGACTCCAAGATGGTGAGAAATAAGATTCTCTGGTCTGATGAGACCAAGATAGAACTTTTTGGCCTTAATTCTAAGCGGTATGTGTGGAGAAAACCAGGCACTGCTCATCACCTGTCCAATACAGTCCCAACAGTGAAGCATGGTGGTGGCAGCATCATGCTGTGGGGGTGTTTTTCAGCTGCAGGGACAGGACGACTGGTTGCAATCGAGGGAAAGATGAATGCGGCCAAGTACAGGGATGTCCTGGACGAAAACCTTCTCCAGAGTGCTCAGGACCTCAGACTGGGCCGAAGGTTTACCTTCCAACAAGACAATGACCCTAAGCACACAGCTAAAATAACGAAGGAGTGGCTTCACAACAACTCCGTGACTGTTCTTGAATGGCCCAGCCAGAGCCCTGACTTAAACCCAATTGAGCATCTCTGGAGAGACCTAAAAATGGCTGTACACCAACGTTTACCATCCAACCTGACAGAACTGGAGAGGATCTGCAAGGAGGAATGGCAGAGGATCCCCAAATCCAGGTGTGAAAAACTTGTTGCATCTTTCCCAAAAAGACTCATGGCTGTATTAGATCAAAAGGGTGCTTCTACTAAATACTGAGCAAAGGGTCTGAATACTTAGGACCATGTGATATTTCAGTTTTTCTTTTTTAATAAATCTGCAAAAATGTCAACAATTCTGTGTTTTTCTGTCAATATGGGGTGCTGTGTGTACATTAATGAGGAAAAAAAATGAACTTAAATGATTTTAGCAAATGGCTGCAATATAACAAAGAGTGAAAAATTTAAGGGGGTCTGAATACTTTCCGTACCCACTGTATGTTCTTCACAGAAAATGAGCCAAGGCCAATGAGTCTGAGTTTGAAAAAATAATTAATAGTATAATTTTTCTTTTGATAAAAAGTGAAACCGGGTCCCACACACCCGAACATACAAGGGTTAAGGCAGTCATTGCCTGCAAAGGATCCACAACAAAATATTAAAAATGAACATTTTATTTATGATCATATTTATTTGTCCAATTACATTTGAGCCCCTGAAAATGGGGGGGACTGTGTATAAAAATGGTTGTAATTCCTAAGCATGTTATATTTTTGTTCATCCCCTTAAATTAAAACTTAAAGTGTCTATATATATATATATATATATATATTATAATTTTTTAATGTCTCTTATACTCATCAAGGCTGTATTTATTTGATAAAAAATACAGAAAAAAAAACAGTAATGTTGTGAAATATTGCAATGTTGCAATTTCTAATATTGGTTTCCTATTTTAATATACTTTAAAATAGAATTTATTTCTGTGATGCAGTGCTGAATTTATCAGCCATTACTATCACTTTTTATCCATTTAACATTCCTTGTTGAATAAAAGTATTAATTTCTTTAAAAAAAAGAAAAAAAAAAATTTACTGTCCCCAAACTTTTGAATAGTAGTGTATATTGTAACACAAAATTTCTATTTTGAATAAACACAGTTCTTTTTAACTTTTCATTTATCAAAGAATCCTAAACAAATTATCACAGGTCCCAAATGATATTACGCAGCTCAACTGTTTCCAACACTGATTATAAATCAGCATATTAGAATGATTTTTGAAGGATCATGTGACATTGAAGACTGGAGCAGCCTTGATAAGCATAAGAAACTTTGGTAAAAAATATTAAAAATCTAACTGATCCCAAACTTTTGAAGGGCATTGTATGTGTATGTGTATATATACATATACATATACATATATATATATATATATATATATATATATATATATATATATATATATATATATATATATATATATATGAAATATAAATTAAATACAAATTACTCTAATGTTTCTGGAAATACTCAATATCTTATGCATATAATATGTTTAAGGGTAATTCATAGTGAAAAGCAAAATATATTATTAACATAAGGGCTAAAAAAAATTCAAATTTGAAAAAAAAATCTAATTTACAAAGCATTCACAAGAGGATACCGAATGGCTCAAAGCCCTGTAGGTCCGGAGTCACATTCTACCTGTATGGGTCTTTAATGATGCCCCTATAGATCCACTTCTCAAGTATTTCAAAGTAGGGGACGCTCGCTGCTTTGGTCAGATAGAGGCAGAGCTCTTGAGCCTGGCTGTCTCCGGTGTAATTGAAGGTACGATCATGAAGCAGGCTGAGGGTCGAGCCGCCCATACACTCGCCCTTGTCAACAGAAGTGGCTACATGAAAGAGACCAAGGAGAAAGCGCATTAGTATGAGCATGTCAACAGTGTTGGCGTTACGTGCGGGTGAAGTGAACCCCCCGAAACACGATTTCTACCCCTTTAGAAATACAAATGTTTGCTTTGGCGCTGAAACATAGCTAGAAACATGCCACCACATGCCAGCATTGCATTAACACCATGCTAGAAACATGCTAACACCATGATAAATCATACTAGCAACATGCCGAGACATAGCCTACTTGCAACATGCTGAATCATACTAGCAACAACGTTAAAATGTTAATGTACTAAAGCATGCTAACAACATTAAAACATTCTAAAACCTGTTAGAAACATCCTAAAACATGCTGCCACCATGCTAAAACATGACAGAAACATGCTAACAATTTTGCAACATTCCAAAACATTTTAGTTTTAGAAACAGGTTAGTAACATGCTAATTCATCCTAACATTGCTCAAAAACGTGTTAATAATACATTATATTTGCTAGAATCACATTAAAACATGCTGGAGACATTAGCAACATGCTACCAATGTGACAAAACATGGTAAAAACATGCTAGAAACATGCTAGCAATATTCTAACAAAATCTTAAATCATTCCATCAATGCATAGCTAGCTATCTAGATGCTTTTAATATTAAATCTGTGTAAGTCAATGAAACTTTAAAATCTTAATTAAACTTTCAGATAAGGCTTTGTAAAGCCAATCTGCAACTAATAAAGGTAAAGAATTAAGAACCAGCTATCAATGAACATGAAAAATATACTTTGACTCAAAGTATATTTTTACATGGAAAAATTGTAAAAATCAACTTATTGCTCCCGTTGACACTTCTAAAATACTAGTGTAACAATAACCACACATGCTGAGAGCTTTACCGATGGAGGCCAGGATTTCCATGGTGCGCATAGTGGGCTGTATGTAGAACCAGAGCTTCTGCAGAGAGAGCATGCCCTGTCTGTGGAGATGCTCCAGTTGTGTCACCAGGATGAAATATTCCTTCATCAGAGTCCTCATGGCTGCAGTCAAGGCATGATTCACCTGACCGTACTCAAACGAGGACTTCTCTTCTGTGAAGCTGGACACGGAATATGCAAATTAATTGCAAGTAGTTTATGTGAGTCTCAGATGACATGTGAGCAAGCCATGCAAAATTTGAAATATGAAATATCAATGCTTTTCATAAAATGATTTAAAGTGGTCACATGACAATGCTAAAAATAACATTATTTGGTGTAATGCAATGTGTTTACGCAGTTTAAAGTACATAAAACATTTTTTTTGCATACTGTACATTGTTGTTGCTCCTCTCTGCCCCACCTTTCTGAAACGCGTCGATTTTTTACAAAGCTCATCATTCTGAAATACACGGTGTGCTCTGATTGGCCAGCTATCCAGTGAGTTGTGATTGGCTGAATACCTTAAGCGTCTGATGGAAATGTTACACCCCTTACCATATTCGAAAACACACCATGAAATGGCGGTGACGGCAACAATATTACAGTGAGAGTAAAAGTTACGCGTTCTTTCTTTGTGTAAACATTTGGGCGGTGTTATGCAAATCTTCCAACACAGTGACGTAGATATGTGGGGGCATGTTTAAATGAAGCATTTTAGGAAGCATGGACGAGTCTTAACTTTTGTAAAGAATATCTCTTTGGGTTTGAGACTTTAGTCTTTGCAATTTTACGGATCTTATATATGCACGAAGAACTTGTAACACTCCAAATACAGAGGAAAACTTGAAATCGCATCATATGACCCCTTTTATAAAAGCCCTCTGACATTATTAACAAAACTGATTTAATATTGCAATCAGGGTTTGAAATTAACACTGCCGACCCACCAGATGCAGGTGAAAAATCGACCACGGCAGGTTACACATATCAAATCTTTAGCCAATTTGGCTGGTTATGAGTCATAAATTATGTCCTCCAACCAGGAGCCTCCAACATTAGCAAAACAAAAATGTCTTTAAAAGTTCAAACACATTGTTTATTTGTATGCGTGCACATACACAAGCTAAAAGCTCCACTCATCTTCAGTCTGTTAACCATTAAGCGTTTTAAATTAATTTCCATATATGGAAAAATGCTACCATTATTATAATTGTTTGTTGTTATTATTAATCACAGAAAATGTCGTTTTTAATTCTGTTTAATTTTATTTTTACGGCATCCGCAAACAAGTCATAAAACGGACGTTCAATGATTCAGAATCACATTTAATAATAAATAAATTTAAATACAAGATGTGATTTTGATAATCTGGATTATTTCTGGAATTCTGAAAGGTTGGCAACTTAAAAATTTTAGAAGCCAAAGTGGCTGGTGAGTGAAAATCTTAATTTCAAACTGTGATAATGTAAACACGTGACTAATATAAATATTAAAGGTCATATTGTTCACTGACCGTGTGATAGTGGAGTAACAGGATGCCACCGGTAATATCCGGTTGACCAGCTCTTTGATGGACATGTCAAGGGAAGGATCCACTATGAAGGAGCGGCTCTGTCTGCCGAGCACAGGCTGAGCTGTGATGTCTCTCCCATCCACACCAATCAGCACGTACAGCAGGTCCTCCACCAGAGCTTGTTCCTGTGCAGCCAGCGGCATTGTACCTGTAAATACATGTTAAAGACACCATCAAATCAAAACTGACCACTCTTATTTTTTATGTAATTTTACAGTGTTTAATATAAATTATTTGTCCATGCAAATCTACTTAATGCACATGATACATAAAGTATTGGTGTTTCTTCATCACCTCTCATCAAATTAAATAACTTGCTTTACCTCTGTAACAATTCCCTACTCATCAAAGGCTCTGATTTTGGAAAGTCATGTCACATACCAATAGCCACCACGGGATCTCCCACTGGGGTGGGGCTAGTGATGAAGTCTCCAATCAGCGCAGGCCGGTCATACACCCAGTTTGGAAACACAGGGTTCGGCTGAGTGGGGTTCTTCTTGTTTTGTCGGTCTCTCAGCATTTTACGGATGACCTCAGAAGACTGTAATGGAAAACAAAATCATCGTAAACTCATGCAATATACAGAATTCAGGATCGGCTTACTGAATCATGTTTATTAATGACTGCAAAAAAATAACAATGTACACTGTGTTCCAATTTTGCAAGTGACATTTCAGTAGGATTTCAGTAAAATAAACATTCAGATTCTAGATTTTTTTCCCCCCAAAGAATGCGTTTGCTTGTTTTTTTTCTCATATCTTTTCAGATAACTATTATCAATGTCAGATGGGTTTGTTAAATATTCTGCCAGGTCTTAGGTAAATAAAAAACCTACTTAGAGAGGTTGTTCCTCATTATTAGGCAAGTCACAGTTCTCATGCAATATGGGGAGAAAGAAAGATCTTTCTGAAGATGAAAAGCATGAAAGTCTTGTGAAAGGCACTGAAGGATCTAAGGGTTCTTTGTAGCGTCATGTGTGTGTTGCTTCAAGAAAGCAACCATACATTTGTGTTGTGTTGTTTTACTTTCTTTTCTATTAATTTATTATTCATTTTTTAATCATTTAATCATTATTATTCTTATTCATTCTTTAATAATTTTATTATTCAATTTAATCATATAATCATTAAAACTCATTAAGATTTATATACTCATTTTATTGATTCATTTATTGATTATCTGGCATGAAGGCATGATCTAAAAGCATTGAAAAAAGTCAGGTTTTTCACACACACACACACACACACACAAAAAAAAAATCATTCTCATTCTCATTTTGATGATTGTAATATTCTGAAAAAATATCATTTTATAAAATTTGAAAAGGAAAAAAATGCTTGTTTTAGGTTTTGCATGGGTTTTCCCTATCCCTTTCAATTACTAAATTAAACAGAGAACTAACTGTGATCGCTTTTGTGCATAATGCTTTATCTCTTTGAGTACGGTGTATTTGTAATTGGTATACTGTCACTAGTTGTCTTTGTTTGTACTAACTGCCAAGGGACTATGGATGTAAATTAGCAATGTTGCTATAAATATTAAAATTTTGTATTTCATACTGATGTTCAACAATGTGCACTGTCCCTATTAAATAAACAAACAGATTAATATCACTTTGTTTCCTCATACTACCTGAAGCACATTGGAGCTGGCCGTGACATTTCCCAGCTTTTTCCGCAATTCCTCCAGTTCTTGCATGGACATTTTGCTGCTGGTTGCAGGAATGCTGTACGACGTGGTGGTGCTGGATGCTGCATTTGCAGACATTTCTGATCTCTCCTTTGCATTCTGCTGCAGGAACTTCAACGTCTGAAGAACACAAGCAAAAAGAAAAAATTAAGACACTGACAAATGTATGAGTTTAGGGGAGAATTATGTGAACTTCTTGTGTGGAAATGAATAATGAGTTTCATTAAAGCTACCTCTTTATCCTCAGTGAGTTTGGAAAGCAGATACACCAGAGGATCGAGGTTGCGTGCATTCTTTGACTTCAATTCGTCATATTTCCTCAAGAAGTCTTCAGGAGTTTTGGAGTGTTCTGCCATTTTGACCTGTGAGAAATGATAAATTAGGCTCATACATTCACAATACATGTAAAAAAAAAAAAAAGAAGAAACACATAATTGATGTTCACCTTAGCACTGTGTGCAGATACTGTAGTGGTCACATAAGCAGTCCTGTTCTTCTGCAGTAAATCAATATAAACCTCAGCACCATCTCCTCCTCGGACATTAAGAAGCCCGAGAAGTTCATTAACATCATGATGAATCCTGAATTCACTCATGACTTCAGATGAAATCAGAAGCTGAAATCAGAAAGCGCCATCATTGAGAAAGCAGAGCAAGCTCCATGAATGAATAAATACATCAGCTACACAAACCACACTAGATATAGATCACATAATTTGCTGACAAATGGACACCAAAACCATGAATAGTTAGTACGCCCAAGTAAAAATTAATTAATGGGGGTTTGTTATTACTTATGTAGATATATACGTACAGCTAGACATCGGCCCATTTGCGTTTACACATGTTGCATGATAAAATAAAACGTCTTGTTTACCTATAATTATAGAATATGTTATTTTACCAAGTAGAAGTCTGATTAGTCCGTCTGAATAACACCTACAGCATCTGTTGATAAAACACTAGGGAAACTGACACCAAAACAGCAGGAAGTCAGAAACTGTACATTTGTAAATGTCCGCCAAAAGGATTATTTTTCAAAATAAAAGCTTTCCTCCTAACCGTCCTACTACTATAAAAGACGATCTGTTTTGTTTTGTTTTTTTGTTTGTTTTTTTTTGTGTGTGTGTTATAAATATATATAGAAATAAAGATTTATAAGCAAAAAATTAAAAAAAAAATTATACAATCAACATGTGCAATCAGTATAACACGTATTTTTTAAATTCTTTTTTAAACATTTACGTATTTGTTAAATTTGTTTGATTTAGTTTTGTTTAAGAACAATACTACTACTTGGCTACTCTTACTAATAATAATAGTAGTAAAAGTAAATTAATCATAATAATAATAATAATAATAATAATAATAATAATAATAATAATTATTATTATTATTATTATTATTATTATGTAAAATAATTAGTTATCAGAGATAGTAACACACATTCCATGAGCCAGTTGCATAAACTTAGCCTCTAAACCAGTGGTCTCAAATTCAATTCCTGGAGGGCCACAGCTCTGCAGAGTTTAGCTTCAACCAGCTCCAAATCACACCTGCTTGGACGTTTCTAGCGATCCTGGGGCCTGTTCCATAAAACAAGTTTACCAAATAAGCCAGGCTTATTTCAGTTAGTCTGACTTATTTTGAACCAAATCAACTGACAATAAGTCAGTAATAAACCTGGCTTATTTGGTAAACTTATTTTATGGAACAGGCCCCTGAAGACCTCGATTAGCTGGATCAGGTGTGTTTGATTTGAACATCCAATTTTTACCTCAGCTGCCTCAGGACCGTCAGTTCCATCAATCACAGTATTGATTCTGGAGACAGTCACACATCTGGACAATTTGAGTGTGCTGTGAATAGAGCCCTGTGGTGATTATCAGGAGATGTGGGTGAAGATGGCACACATCTTATCTTGTCTATTGTATCTATTAAATAAAAAATGCATAGCCTAAAAACAGATCCTGATAATTTTGTCTCTCTGGCCTTCCAAACAGCCCCAGTCAGCTCTCAGTTTGCACTCTGGTGTTATTCTAGAGAACGCAGATGTTTCAAGCCAGAAGATTACTCATGTCAGTGATTCTCCTCTAAACTCCCAGCATTTGCAGTAGCTCAGCACAGCACAGCTTGCCAGGATGATAAACACAACAAATGACTCACCACTAAAGGTATTACCTTGTGAAAAAACCAAGTGCCATCTCACCAATCTAATCCAAATATCTGGTGGCGCTTTCAAATGGAACCTTTGAGGAATAAAGTGTGAAAGAAGCAGGTGGTGAATGAAAAATAGAGAGGGTGGCTACTCAAGCCACAAATAATCTTGAAACTGTCAGTGGACTAAAGTGCTGCTGTTGGTTTATGGTTTGAGGTCACTAGTCTGGGGAATGAGACCATCTGCAGAGATGAAACCTGATCACTCAAGACTTATAAAACAGGGAATCACAGCAGAAACAACTGATTCCATTTAATTTCACATGACCCTCTTGACTGCAGTATTGTGCTGCTCTTTAGAGTCCTGGTTCAGAAAGAATGATACTCCTACACTGCTTGACATATAATTAGGTTTTTGACACTGTGAAATATAAAGATGCATAACACATTTGCCTTATTTTTGAGGGACAGTTTTGCATGCATGTTAGGCTTTTTATGTCATGGCGAGTATGGATTCTCTTTTTTATCATTCATAATCATACATCATTCACTCCCATTCAAAATGTCTTGTTTGCTCAAGAATGTACATTTTCATACTTTCATTACAGTTGTACAAGAATTGCATTGGCAGCAAACTGTTCAAGAACAAAAAATTATAACAGTGTCACTGGACAGATACGGTTACAAACTTTACAAATTTTGTCATTCATTATGACAACTGTAGCCTGTTTGCTGTAACATCTTTAATTTAGCAACAGATGTGATTTGAAACACACATCTTTTATTATTTGCTACTGAATTATAATGTTCTCATTACATATTAAAATGATCTTGTGTTTTTAAATATTGTATATATGGAAAGGAAATATTTACAACTGAAAGCATGAGATCAGGTTTTTGATTTGAACAAATGATCAGTTTGGATTTTATACTAAATGTATTGAAAATGTACATTTTGCATGTAAAAATAACCAAAGTGAATAAAGAAACTTAAAGATCAGTTGGATTAAACAATGAACGAGAAAAGAAATAAAATAAAATATTTGAATAGTAATAATATTATGAAAGGCAGTTACTATGAATGAAATGTTATACAGATTGAACACTTATTTTGTGTAGTGAAAAGGATACTTTTTGATTTTATGTATTGTAGCCTATACTAACATAATTGAAAACATGCTAAAATATTTTTAAAAAGTGCATTTTGGATGATCAGTTGTAACATTTGAGTAATAAGAGTTTTGAAATACCACTTGCATTTGAAAACTGCATCAAAGCAATTAAAAAAAACTTTTGAAGGTTAGTTTGAGTTTATAAATCTTGTGTAGTTCGAATACTTGTCCCACATTAAAAGAGATATTTTGAAGAATGTTGGAAACCAAACAGTTGACTGTAGCCATTGACTTCCATATGTTTGGTTACCAACATTCTTCAAAATGTCTTCCTTTGTGCTCAGCAGAAAAAAAGAAACTCATACAGGTTTGGAACAACTTGAACGATGACAGAATTTTCACAGTTTTCATTCACTATCCCTTTAATGATATGGAGATATGGACAAAAAATCTGGTTTAATGATTTCTATGAATACTCAGTTGGTTTATTATTGTGCTCACCTTGATTAATTCTCCCTCAGTCTGATTGTTATTCGTGTAGACCTTAATTATATTGCTTCACTCAATCAATAATATGCTTTGCATGTTAGGAATGAGATTTGCTTTGTCAAACTCTGTGTAATTCTAGACAGAGTTTCCTTCTTATGTTTGCTACTGAGAGCTAAGATTTAAAATACAACATTTGATTCTGTTCTTGTGCGAAACTGAAATGATGATTTAAAAAAAAAAACACCCAAATATGGTGAAAAAATCAGTTTATTTTATTTTTTTCACATTAGATGCACTTAAAGATGCATTTAAAATCAAATTGTCAATAGCTTGCAATAAACTGCAAATAGAGAGTTTCCTATTATAAAACTCAGAATCTCAAAATCTAATGCAGATAAATTGCTTTGTGAAGGTTTTTCTATTTATAGAATTCAAGAATTCATTTTACCAGTAAATATCTTTTTTTTTTTTTTAAATGAGTAATAAGGTTAAATTTACATTAAGTATCATGATCTAAAAATAAATATTTACAGCATTTTTTTGTTAATGTTAATTTATGCATATGTATATTTTAACACTAATTTATTTATTATGAATAACAGAATTAACAATAAACAGTTGTATATATTTATGTTTATAAATTACCATCATTAAAAAATGAAATTGTTGTTCATTGTTTTGTTTTTTTATGGTACATAATTCATTAATTTAATGTTAATAAATTGAAACTTAAAAACTTTTATTTTTGAGCACAGACCTGTTCTTGCACTGCATTACAGTTTTTTACAATCATTTTTGCACTAATAACAGAACCTTCACGTCATTTTTCAAAACTCTAGACACAAAATTCACAACCGATGATCAAAATGCACATTTTTCAAAACACTTAACACTTTTTCCAAATGCTTGGACACAATACACATGAGCCAAAGATCTTTTGTTCATTGAACTAAAATCACCGGTTCAAAATGACACAACTTAACTTCAAAGTATTACTGTTTCAAAATGCAACTCACTCATTACATCTGAATTGAGTGTTTATTCATTTCATTACAATGATCTAACTATCAATTGATACAACTGCTCAAAATGTTACATAACTGTTGCATTACTCTTGAAGCATAGTTTTCTTTTTTTTTTATGGAAAATGATGAACAGCTGGAAGCTGATGAAAACCATTCATATTTTTGGATGAGGCAGGTTTTAACCTGGCCATGACATGGAGGAGAGGTTGAGAGCGGTTGAGGGCGGCCCAGAACGATGTTTGTTGGGGGCCTGACCACCCCCCACTGAATGTGAATTTGAGGGGCTTCATAACAAAATCAGTGCAATGGGCCCATAATTCCTAGCAACAGCACTGAGAGCAATTATGGTTTCAGGCCCATCCACAGTGTATCACCTTGTATTTACCCCCATACTCCCCTTTCCTTACTGTAACCTGACTGAGGAGTTTTTCTCCTCATGGAGGTGGAAGGTTCACAATACACCCCTTCACAAACAAGTCCCTCTTCTCCAGGCCATGAATGATGTGTGCAGTGACATCACAGGAGACCAATGTCAGGCCTGTATTTGCCATGCAGGAAGATTTTTTTTCCAAGATGTTTAACTAATGAAAACATCCATTGTGATGTGGATGAGAACCTGCATGTGGCCAAACCCACAAGACAGGGTTGACAAAAACATAGAAGAGCAGTGAGGAACTGTGACTTTTCTAATCTAATTTTTTCTTATGTAATTTTTTTTTAACCTTTTGTGAGTTGATTATTTCATCAATAATTTTCAAATGTTTAATGACTCCAGTGTACTTTTCTCTCTAGTCTATTACAATGATATACAAATGTATAGAACCATAATGAAAGCTGCATCATGTGTTTTGAACAGCTATATTTAATGATTGTACTAACAACTAAACAGTGAAACTATGTGTCTTGTGTGTGGGTGATCTAAAATAATGTTCCTATGATATTTCATAATAAATGAGTATTTTGAACCAATATTTCTGCAAATGCAAGGCTTCTTTAAAGATATGAACGCAATATGCAAAGTTTTGACCATTGGACAGCCTTTGTTACAAATAATGACTGTTTTGAGTTTTGTGTCTAGAGTTTTGAAAAATGACATGAAGGTTCTGTTATTAGTGCAAAAATGATTGTAAAAAACTGTAATACAGGCGTGTCACCTGTGTTTTGAAAATGGAAAAATGTCTTTGGAGCAAATTACTAGTACCTTTTCCATTTTTCTACATTATTTTTTCTTACTGTGCCCAATTGAAATCTTTTCATAAGATTTTACCTTAGTCCCTCACGTTGCTGTAGTGAACGCTGCTTTTAATAACAAATGTTATTGACAGGAAATTGCATCAAACAAGTTTAATGAAGTCATTTAGCCAGTGATCAAAACACTATTTGTCAAGCATGACAGTTTTATTATTAATAACATCAGAACACAATAAGACAGCAATTGAAACATCTGAGAAAAATAATCTCTGTGAACATTAAAATGCAATGAGCTAATTGAGTGGGGGACAAACTGCACAACTGCAGTGCACTTAGATCCGGCATTGCTTTGTGATGTAGGTAAAGTAACAAATATGTGGGCTATTTGTTGTGTCAGTGTTGAAAATTGTCAAATAAATGTGCTTGCAAGACGGTGACGTTCAAGTCACATCATTTGCCTTCCTATCGACGTTACACAAGCAATGTTCTTCTAGTGTCGATATGATGAGCAAATCATTAGTTTTCTTATTAGTCATGCTGTAGGTTGGAGCTGACATGTCAGCATGATGTGAACGAGTGAATTAAAACACTTTGACAGCAGGCCTGTCAAAGTCTGTTCATCAGTGCTGCTTGATGGATTGGAACACTGTGTCAGTTTTGAGGTGTGTGAAGAAGAAATTATTTTTCTTCTTTTCCCCTGTTCAAAAATATTACCAGTTGCAAAGGCAATTAAAGCAAATGTACATTCATTTTTTTGTTTATTCATAATATATACAATGTAACAGATGACTGTAACGTGGAATCGAGTGGCTTCTTGCTTTTATAAACGGTGTTTATAAATGTTCAATAGATAATTACATTTATTCATAATGAACGATTCTTCTGCCAAAAGATATAGCTCATTAGCCTCCAACTGGGGCTGTTTATAGCAACGGCTTCGAACATGACTAATGCAATCAGATTTTATATACAAAACTATTCATTTGATATAATATGCTTTCATATTCTGTTAGTAGCTCTTTTAAATGTGCTGGAAATATCATACCTGCAAAACTACTGTAAAAATGCAAAACAGCTGACTGGACTGATTTGATGACCTAATATCGATTCAGCCCTAGAAACCGTTAATTTAATCAATAACAAAGCCAGTTCATTTAGATGCTACCACTAACTGCTAAGCAGCATTGATTTCAAGACAGCTGCTTTAAGTTTGTTAATCTGAAAATATATATGAATCAATGTGGATGGGTAGATGACATTTGGGGGACTACATATGCTCATGACAGAAAATACATTTTCATGATCTTGTTTATTATGTTTATCTTTTTTATCTCTACATTTGGTTAGTAATGCAGACAGATGAGACAAAGAGAAAGAGAGAGATTAGTGTGTGTGTGTGTGTGTGTGTGTGAGAGAGAGAGACAGAGAGAGTATGTGCATGCGTGTGTGTGTGTGTCCATAATTCTTCCTGTGTAGTGTCTGTTTGCCTTTAATGGAGGTGTGGAGCAGTAATACACACTCACACAGATACATGCACACATTTACTAAATGAGGACATTTCATTTACTTTAATTGTATTTATACAAAGCTAAATATACAGAATTATCTTTCCTAAAATATTTTGTGCATATTTAAAAACTATATATATTAAAAAAAAAAAATTAAATTTATTTTTAAAATTATTTGATTAATAATTGAATTATTGTCTTAAATATTTATGAATATATATATATATATATATGTATATGTGTGTGTATGTATGTATGTATGTATGTATATATATATATATATATATATATATATATGTGTGTGTGTATGTATGTATATATATATATATATATGTGTGTGTGTGTGTGTGTGTGTGTGTGTGTCCGTGCGTGTGCGTGTGTGTGTGTGAAATGTGAGGTAAAGACTGCATAAGGTATATCCAAGTATGTCTATTGATGATAGATAGATAGATAGATAGATAGATAGATAGATAGAATTCATACATTGAAGCTGCACTATATTGGATATTTTAATTACACGCGTCATTATGAGATTTAACAAGTTATGGAATAACTGAGTCTTTTTTCTTCAGTGAATCATTGCTCTTTTATTATATTCTTGAGGGTGGGGGCGTTATGGAGATCCTCAAGAAGCGGATGGTCAGATGAAATGGCACACAGAGGAAACATGAACACCTCGAGCATTTACAGCACATTCGGACGCTTCTTCCCAAACAACTTTTCTCTTTGGGAGCATCTCCAGAAGAACTGGACTACTCGTGATTTGACGCCTTTCTCCATCGACTTTCTGTTTGCGGGCCATGAACCGGATACTATAGTTTTAATGGTAATGTATGTGCTCTCTTTCGTGACAGGACTGGCGGGGAATATCATGGCTCTGTGGGTCCTGACGCGCCGGAGGAATCGCTTGTCTGGAGCTTCAGCCACCAGGAGACTCCTGGTCAACCTGGCGGTGTGCGACATGATGGTGGTGTGTGTCTGCATGCCGGTTAACTTAGGACATCAGGTGTATAACGCCTGGGTGTTTGGAGACTTTCTGTGTCGAGCTGTGCCGTTCGTTCAGGCGGTGTCAGTCTCGGCAAGCGTTCTGAGTCTGGCCGTGATCAGTCTGAACAGATACTACAGCGTCCACAGTCCACTGCACGCCAGGTCTTTCTTCACGGCCAGCAGAATGATATGCATGATAGCTGTGGTGTGGGTCGTGTCTTCTGCGTTATGTTTGCCGTTATTTTTCATGAACACAACTAAGACGCTTTCCCTTCTAGACGGGCTGCACACCGTGACCGTGTGCGTGGAAAGCTGGTCTAAAATCAAACTGCGCCAGGGTTACAACTTTTTACTCTTCTGCGCGTTGTATGGATTCCCGGTGGTCTTTAACCTAATCATTTGCTTTCTGACCGGTTGGAAGCTGAGTAGAGGAGGCACAGCATCAATATCAGATCCCAACCAGCTCGCTCTGACCTCTTCGACATCGCGCCTGAAAACGCGCAAGAGGATCGCCAAAATGGTCTTCGCGCTCGTGCTGCTCTTCACTTTCTCCTGGCTGCCGCTCTACGCCGTGGACATCTGGATCGATTCCAACATCCCCAGCTCTCCTGATCGAAACGACGAGCTGAGCAACATTGAGCATCATTGGATTCTCCAGAGCAGACCCTTTGCGCAATGGCTGGGTCTCACCAACTCGTCCCTCAATCCCCTCTGCTACTGCTTTGTTGGAAACTTGTACAGATCGGCCAAAAGGTTCAGAGAAAGCTACAGAGAGAAGATGTCTTCGGTCTTGAGTCTGACCAATAAATCTTCAATTAGAAATTCCGCGTCTAAAATCCAGCAGCGCAACTCTGGCTCATCCAGGAGATTTGCTTCGGAAACAAGGAGCTACACAGTTTTCAAGCTGACCAGAAGTAAAAGCGTGTCTTCGACGACCGTGTGTGAGAGTATTTGACATGGGGAGCATGAGAATGTACAGACAGACTACAAACAAAGATGGAAATGTTAATAGGGTGATACTTTATAAATAACTTTCACTTATAAGTAATTATCAAACATCATATGCTGCTTAATAGAGTATGTACATTTCAGTCTAAACATATATTTTTTAAGTTTCTTTGCGACACAATAACATGCTTCTATTTTGCATCTATTTATTATTTGCTTTTTTATATAATTAAAGACATTTTTTATTAAAAATATTTCCAGCATAATTTGAATTTGAAGAGTATTTGGCATGTGTCTTTTTTCCAGTGTTGGCTTAGATTTATAATGCATAATGTAATATTGTTAATAAATTAAATACGTTTTAAAAAGTTATTAATCAAAGTTATTATTAAGTATTAATGTAAATTATATATTTATCTTGGTTATTTTGTTGTCTTCTTTTGTTATTATTTTCAGTTAAATAAATGAATACCAGACTTGTTCTGAAATCAGTCCATATGAGTGGAAAATTGTGGTGCGATTTACGGGGACAAACCCAAAGCGTGGAGATGGGCACTCGAGTTGGTGGCTCGGACTCGAGTCGCATTTTTATAGACTTCAGACTTGACTCGACTCGAGGAAAAGGACTCGTGAATATTTTAAAAGCAACTCAAGTCTTTTATCCTTAAATGCTTATTATAACTGATTTTTATAGATTACTTTCACTAAAACACAGCAGAAAAAACAATGCTGCAAATATAGTTCTTTTTCTTACTATCTATCTATGACCTATGACTCTGACTGTTCAAACCAGATGTGATAAGACGTTTCTGATCTACATTTTGCATTATTAATATGTAGGCTAAGAACATTAAAAAAGGGTATATAATTGGGAAAATTGTTGTTAGATGACTAGGATGGAAATTAAACTTTGAAACTGTTAGTTATCTTTCTTTTCTGTTCAAGATGAGAACGTTTGATTATTATAACTACATTGTTTTTAGTAGCTAGATACTATTTTTAAGTCAAATATTACAATAGTATAGATTTCAGCAGGAAAACCCTGAACAGAAACAGTATTTATTTATTTATTTATTTATTTTTTGTTACATGGCCTCACATGTATCTAAATGTAAAAATACAATACATGTATTCCTTTCTTTTTTCTTTTTTTCTTTTTTGTATAGGTAAGGTTGGGGTAGGTGTAGATGTTAATAAAACACAATCTAATAGGTAGAAAAAATTATTTATTGTTGGTTTCCAGTAGCTGTATCCCTTCTAGCCACAACCGCGAATATAACACATAATTACTGCATTTACATTACTGTAAGGGTAGGTTTAGGGTTGTGGTAGGTGTAGACATTTGACAGACAGCATTTTTCGTTGTCAAATTGTACTACCTACTGTTTTAATGGGAGGTAGCAAAATCTGACAAATCGACAGAACACCGGACCTTTGCTTGGAAGAAAATAT
This sequence comes from Spinibarbus caldwelli, assembly GCA_039654775.1. Lineage (NCBI taxonomy): Eukaryota > Metazoa > Chordata > Actinopteri > Cypriniformes > Cyprinidae > Spinibarbus > Spinibarbus caldwelli. Next base: position 23,465,978 of record CM077257.1, read on the forward strand.
AGAGGATGCGCTAATTGAATACCCATAACTTATAGGCCTATATCATAAATAAATACTTAATTTGTATGGTTTTGTAATATCTCTGTCACATATTTCCTTATGTGTCGTGGTAGATCAGACTCATAGAATTTGATTACAGAAAAACTGTTTTGAACATGGTATTGGATTAAAACACATAAGTATCAGACTGGATGTACATTCAGGGTGTGATTTGCCGGTTTATGCATCCCTGCCTCTGCTGAATTATTTTCATCCCGCGATCTCGCTCCGAGGTCCCGTTCTGAATCAAATGATTCGCGACACGCGCTTTGAAGTCCCGTTCTGAATCAAATGATTCGCGACACGCGCTTTGAAGTCCCGTTCTGAATCAAATGATTCGCGATACTCGCTTTGAAGTCCCGTTCTGAATCAAATGATTCGCGACACGCGATCCGATTGGAGCGCTTCGAAACAGTGAATCATTTTGCGACTCAATGGTTTAATTGATTCGGAGTTTCAAAAAGCTCCGTTGATTCTGTGTTCTTTGCTTGCTTTCTCTATATAATTTATTCGTTGCTTGAATAACCGTGGAAATGAAATCATTACAATTAATAGGCCTAAAATGTTTTTAATAGATTGTGATCACGTTAAATACAGTTTCCGTCGTATTAAATACATTTCATGACATGACACCCATTATAGGCTATATTAGCCTACTTACCTAAAAAGACGGGTTTATGATGTGCGTTATTAACAGATTACACTAACATTAGGTTGGCTATTACCTTCCACCTATGGAGAGAGTAAAAAGTTTTCAACAGCATCACCCCCTCTGCTTTTTCACAAATCACACCCTGTGTACATTAACCTTACATTTTAACATCATTTTTTTTTTATTTATTTATTTTTTTTTTTTACAGCAGATCATAGATAATGTATTTTGTCTATATAACAGCTTCGTAAATAGGAAGATTTCAATATATAAGGATTTTGAATGGAATTCTTTTAGCGAGCCATTAAATGACTTGAGACTCGACTTGGACTTGTGACCAAAGACTTCAGACTTGACTCGGACTCCAGGTTAAAGACTTCAGACTGGACTCGGACTCCAGGTTAAAGACTTCAGACTGGACTCGGACTCCAGGTTAAAGACTTCAGACTGGACTCGGACTCCAGGTTAAAGACTTCAGACTGGACTCGGACTCCAGGTTAAAGACTTCAGACTGGACTCGGACTCCAGGTTAAAGACTTCAGACTTGACTCGGACTCCAGGTTAAAGACTTCAGACTGGACTCTGACTCCAAGTTAAAGACTTCAGACTTGACTCGGACTCCAGGTTAAAGACTTCAGACTTGACTCGGACTCCAGGTTAAAGACTTCAGACTTGACTCGGACTCCAGGTTAAAGACTTCAGACTGGACTCGGACTCCAAGTTAAAGACTTCAGACTTGACTCGGACTCCAGGTTAAAGACTTCAGACTGGACTCGGACTCCAAGTTAAAGACTTGTGAACATCTCTGGCGTGTGGCTCAAGTCAAGATTAATGGTACCGCTGAGAGGCTTTAGCCCTGACATATGGTTGTCTGTTATTTCCACCAACTCCTCCTTGGCAGAAATCTTAAGAACCCTAAATAATAAATATTCCTACTGCTATACATTATAACTGTACCACCGCACCAGAAGTTAAAAGAAAATTACAAATTTAATGACAAATTAGAGTTATTATAAAAAACATAAGGCTTTTGTTCCAGTGTTTGCTGTCACTCAAGAAAATTACTCGGTTGGAGATTAATATATTTATTCTAGGTAATTTCTCTACATCTCCACAATTTTCTGTGGAATTAAATTAATTTCACATTAATCCAGACAAATGGCATTCTAAGATTATCCTCAAGTGCAAAAGATTTTCTGTGATCTGTGCGAGCATGCTAGCTATATTTCAGAAACTATAATTATGCCAGCTTCACTTCATTAACTGAAAACTGACTGTGCATAATTTGTTTAGAAATGAATGCAGGAAATATACATCAGCATAGAGATACATTGCAAATGAGTGCTGATTATTGTAAATTTGACATTAGCATCACTTCAGATGGTGATACTATTATACATACCCAAATAAGCTGTGTAATGCTCTGCATTTGACTCATTTTATTGAGATAAACATAGTATTTAATTTTCAATCAGTAGTGTTGCTACCACTTAAGCTTGAAATGTGCACACATCGATAACATCAGTGCTTGAAGTGGAAAAAAAGAAGTGCCTAACCTACCCCATTTTTTAAATTTATATTAAATAAATAAGTACTTTTTAATAATTCACAATGTATGTATAGTGCCACAATCAATCAATCAATAATTAAGTAAAAGTTTTCAATACAAATTAGCACAAGTCAAGGTGCGATACCAAACAGGACCACAGGGAGACGCCAAAGACCACTAAATCACCTGCCTTTAATATACGGATCCATTCAGAATCGCTAAATCTCGGACCACCGCATAATCAGCGTTCATTATAAAACACTTTTGCTTTTAAGCCAAATACACGCTAAAAAGAATAATTTTACTGACATCTGGACGTAAATCGATGATGAAATCGGGCGTGTTTTCTCTGCATTAGCGCTGTTTTGAGCTTACTGTTTGAATTCATTCACTGGATCCTTAGACTTTCCAGGAGTTTACGGTTTAAAATTATGTGATTGCAAAAGCCTGCTTCTTTTCATTTTAAGATATGATTTTCGTTATAAAGTAGTGATTCAAATTAATCAATAATTAATTAATATTATTCTACTACTCCGTGCGCCTCCCCTGACATGCTCACGCGCGCGCCAGATGCGTGCAACTTGTCAGAAGTGCCGGTACGCACAAAAAAGTGCAGGTACTTTAAAGGCTAAAATATAGAAGTACTGCATACCAGCCCACTTCAAGCACTGGATAACATGATACATATAATACACTCTCCGAAAAAAAGTACAAGATGGTACAAATAATGTTCCTCAAAGAACATTTCTGTACCTTTTCAATAACTGTACCTTTAATGGTACAGTAAATACCTCTGATGATACTGTTTAGTAGCCTACCTTTCAAGGTACAACTGAACTGAAGGTACATGTAGCAGTAACACTGTTTTGCATGCTCTGGCGCTGAAATTAGCATTAAATTCCCGCTTATTTTCAGAAAATATATAAGGTTAATGCACATCAGCAACTATATAAATATAAAGTAAATATAAAGTAAACAAGTGTTTCAAGATTAGAGTGCAAAAGATTGTTCAAATGAACGAAAGAACAATAGGTAACACTTTACAATAAGGTCCCATTTGTTAACATTAGTTAAAGCAGGTTAACATTAACAATGTGCAATAGCTAATTGTTGCAGTAGTTAATATTCTTTGTTAATGTTGATTAATAAAAATACAACTGTTAGTTACTGTTAGCTCCATTGAATAATATTAGCAGACACAACTTTTGATTTTATAATGTATTATTAAAAGTTGAAATTAACATGAAAATGATTTATAAATGCAGTTATTGTTTTTCATGTTAACTAATGAAACCTGTTAAGTGTTACTGAATAATAATAACGAATCAGTCAATATATAGATAGGCCCACTGTTCTCTATTATAGATCAGTGGATAGGCCATGTTTTAGGCTAGAAAAAAATGTTTGAAAATAAATAGCTCATGAAGTCTTTAAGTATTAATTATTTGGTGCTATTGTGAAGACTAAAGCGAATATAAATATCTAAATGATTGTGTATTGCACCTGTTGAACAACCTGATTGAATGCCACCAACCCGTGCACAGATGAATAGTTGTTGTCCGTGCTATTTTTATATCAGTGGCTTGTATATATTTATATACATATTGTGGCTTGCAGAGTAATGTATATCCAGGGTTCAACGCTTATTTTTTCTTTTAGGAGCACTTAATTTAAAAAATTTAGGAGCAAGGTCAAAAATTTAGGAGCACCTTCTAATCAATAATCAAAAATTCTGATCAAAAAATGAACCTTCCTATTACGAGGTGATATTTGACACCTTAAAGTGATTTACAGGGAATTTTGTTTTTACCTTTGTAATGGCATTTTTCTAACTTTATTAAAAGTATGCCGTCTTTTGTCAAATTCAAATTCAAAAAATATATATTTATAAGCTTTTTAACATTTTTTAATTAAAACAACAGAATAAGAACTAGAATAAGAATAAGTTACAAATAAAATTAAAGCAGTATTTAAGAAATAAATCTGTACTACAGAGGTGGCACAGAAGAACACACCTGATTCTGCCCTATCTCTAAGTCACATACATGTCATTCATTTTATTAGAGAATGCAGAAACACAGCAAATGTGTCTTTAACTTTCAGATCACGGAGATGATGGAGAAACTGACAGTGCTGGTCTGAGGGATAGCACAGCTTTTTTGAGAAATCTTATAAGTAGTAAGTTACACTGATCATACTTATACAACAAGTCTGCGTCCTCAGCTGTGAGTCAAGTATCACTACAAAATGAGTAAAATTTAAATGTAAATAAATTTAATTTTTCCTACTAAAATTAAAATGAATAGATGCTAACATAGTCTTCTGTGGTCTGCAACACAAACATATCTCAGATTTAACTTATGTTTCATGAGCTTTACACTAAAGAAACAAGTCATTCACATTAAATATGATAGAATCTTGCAGTGTAATATTGTCATTACATATGTGTATTTTGCATTTATATGCAGGTGAAGACTGTCTACTGTTGGGGAGGATGCTGTTTCATGCCCATGTGAAGACTTTGCAGGACCAGAAGAAGACAACCAGTAAGTCTCTCTTGCTGATGTCTATACAATGGCAACTAAATGTTATTGGGTTAGTTCATCCCAAAATCAAAATCATCATCATCACCCTTATTCCATTCCAAACCCGTAAGTCTTTCATTCATGTTCAAAACACAAATGAAGATGTTTTAATGAAAAATGAGAGATTTCTGTTCCTCCATTGACAGTCCACACAACTACTACTTTGATGCTTCAAAAATTTCATAAAAGATTGTAAAACGAATCCATATGAATTGAACAGTTTAGTCCAAATTTTCTGAAGAGACTCGATCATTTTATTTGATGAACAGATTGAATTTATGCTTGTATTCACATATAAACATTCATCAGTACACACATCAGATATGGTACACAAAATACTTGGAAAAAATGAGGTTAATTTTTGTGTTACACATCAAGTTTGAGCTTCCACAAGAACCAGTGAATTTTGTTCTCATGCGTCAAGCAAGTATGGTTGAGCGTCTGTTTGCTCAACGTTTATATGTGAATAAAAGACTAAGTTCAGTTTGTTCATCATATAAAGCAATTGAGTCTCTTCAGAAAATTTGGACTGAACTGCTCTATGCATATGGATTAGTTTTACAATCGCTTTATTAATTTTAAAGCATCAAAGTGACAGTTGCATGGACTGTCTGTGGAGGGACAGAAATCTGTCAGATTTCATTCAAAAGATCTTTGTGTTTTGAAGAAGAGCTAAAGTCTTATTGGTTTGGAATGACATGAGGGTGAGTAAACAATGACATTCATGTGACTTTTTCATCTTATTTTTAGTGAACATCTTACCTTTCACCTTACAGTAGCCCTAGCTGTTCACCATGGGCATGCTTAAATACTTATGGTCATGTAAAATAATTAAATACTCAAATGTGGAAATGTTATTTTATATGATGGCAAACAAGAAATACCATTAATTATAATGAACTCTTCTTTTCTTATCTGCATTTCAGTTATTCCAGGAAATTGGCTAAATGCATGCTGTAACTGTTTTAAGGTGTTTCCAGGATTCCTTAAAGGGTAAGATCACCAAAAAATTAAAATTGTCATTAATTACTCACCCTCATGTTGTTTCACACTCATAAGACTTTAGTTCGTCTTCATGAAGATATTTTTGATGAAATCCAAAAGCTTTCTGTCCCTCCACTGGTAGCAATGCAACTTACACATTCAAGGTCCAGAACTGTAAGAAAGACGTCAGTGCTTTGTTTGTGCAACACTATTTACCACCTATTTACAAAATAATTTATCCAAAGTGCATTCATGTGACAACGTCAGCTCTTGTGTGAACACAACATGAATGCATTGTGGTGCTCTTGTGAAAGTGCATTGCAGATGAATGTTTTTGTAAATAAAATTGTAAATTATGTTTTTGTTTTGTGCAAACATAGCACTCACATCGCTTCATAAAACTGAGGTTAAACCACTGGAGTCACATGGATTACTTTAATAAGGTCTTTCCTACTGTTCTGGGCCTTGAATATGTAAATTGCATTGCAGCTTATGGAGGGACAGAAAGCTCTTAGATTTCATCAAAAATATCTTGCAGTGAATCTTTGTGGTATGCATGTTTCATCTGTAGACTTTGCTTGTTTTGAATGTATGGAATGAATATTTTATGTCTTTATAGCTAAATGACTTTTTAGATGTGGATTTTTTTTATGCTGCTCTGGTTTTACATCTGGTGATATTCAGGGAGAAAGTGAACAATTGTCACAATCAGGTGTTACATGCAAAGAATCTGTAGTAAGATAAAAAATATTCAGTTGTAACTAGTCAGTGGGAATATAAATGCAATCAATTTCCTTCTGTCTTTTCTAATACTGATTCTTTATTTACTTCAGGAAGAACCAGAGCACACCATATCCCACTGTGCAGATTTTGGGAACGTCTGACTGGACACAAGTCTTCAGTGAGAAGAGAATCAGCATTGAGTTTTCTAGTTTTGTTACATAATGTAACGTTTTAGTGTAATTGTATTTTTATGTACTGTAACATTTTAGTTTAATTGTATTGTGAAATGTTTTGCAGCTTTTTTTTTTTTTTCTAAAAAGTGATACTCTGTAAATTGTTTAAGTCTTTATTGTAATCTGGAAAGATGTATTTACACAAATATTTTACTGTTCAACCACTTATGTGTATTTGATATGTATTTGCAGTTACTGATATTAAAATATATTTTGGTTTCAGTTGCTGAATGTGCATGTTATTCAATAGGAAAATGGCCTTTAATAGTTCTTGAAGGAACATATTTGCCACAGTTAAGGTACAAATGGGCTTGTCACTGGGGTGGTACCTTAAAGGACAAGATTTGTACCTTTGATAAAGGTACAATATTGTACCAACAAGTTTTAAAAATGAATAGGTACATTTTGGTTCCCCATGGTGCAAATCATGTCCTTTAAGGCAAAATTGGAATGGTACAAATTTGTTCTTTTATATTAAGGTACAATTCTGTACCCTTAAAAAGTACTGCCCCAGTGACAAGGGTTTGTACCTTCTTTGGTACAAAATTGTACCTTTTTTTCTGAGACTGTAGTCTCTTAATATCTCAATATTCTGTGCTTAAATGTTTAACATTGCATTTGAATAATGTGTTGTCTCATTTTTGATAAAACAGTTCAAATTTCAAAGCTCATCCGAAGCTCAGCAAAACTAACTCTATTTTTGCAAATATATTACAGCTTTTTTCTCTCACAAGCGTACTGAATAGCCCTAATGCATTATCATAATTTACATTTTTTACTGTTTATAGCAGGGAAAATAGAGTGACTAAGGCCTCTATTTTGCTCTAAAAGATCTCAAGAGCGTCCTTTGATTACATTTATTTAAACTGAATGTCTAGCACAAATGGGATCCTGTCAGTCATTGAAAACAAATGAGTGCCATAATGGATGTAGTGCCTCTGTTAATAACCTCAGAGAGCTTGTGCCGTCAACAATTCAATTTCAAAACAAAAGGAATGTCAGTGACAAAACATGTCATTTGGTGTGGCTTTAAAAGAGTAATTTAGTCTTAAATTAAAACAATTAGCGCAGCTTAATAATTTACACCTGATGTAGTGAATAAACGCCGCAATATTTAATATTTTAGGCTGTTCATGTTCATAGACAGTATAAATGATCCGAAATTTCCTGCAATAACCGCAGTCATTGTTATTCAGTGTGGGTGTTCATTGCTGCCACATTCTGCTTTGTATTTTGAGGATGGAGGAGAAACCTGTGAGCATCAATAAATTATAGTTTGCTTTTCGTCAGACTTTGGCTGCAGTTACTCTTTCTCTCTCATCTGGACATCTAAAGCTATCCATCTGCAAAACAAGAAATGGGCTTCTCACCTCGTATCTCTTCACTTCAGCTGCTGAGTCTAATTGAATGTGTCAGTCCACCCAGTGGGTTCTTTTCAAAGGTCCTTGTTATATTTGATCAGTTTCATTGTCCACCTAAAATGGAATGAAGTGGTTTGTAGGAAAGATTCTGTATGAAGGTCTTCAGAAACAACATAAAAGGCTATTCAACCCTCTTTATTTCTTCTGTCATTAATGAATAGTACCAACTGACCGGGCTAAACGGCAATATAAGGAATGACACTAAAGGAATAGTTCCCACAAAAATTAAAATTTGCTGGAAATTTATTTACCTCGGGTCACCCTCAGAACAGATTTGGAAAAAATTAGTATTACATCAGTTGCTCTCTAATGGATCTTCTGCAGTGAATGGGTGCCGTCAGAATGAGCGTCCAAATAACTGATAAAAACATGACAATAATCCACAAGTGATCCACATGACCCCAGTCCATCAAGTAATATCTTGTGAAGTGAAAAGCTAAGAAACAATTTTTTTTTTCACTTTAAACTGTCATTTCTGGTTAAAATACAAGTCCATAATCCATTATAATGCTTTGTCCAGTTAAAAAGTCCATCTGCATCAAAATCCACCAACATTTGTTTAGAACTGTTTTGGACTGTTTTCACTTGTAAACAGCATTTTTTCTGTGCATATTTCTATCCTGATTCAAACAAGACTTTTTTATTATTATTATTATTATTTTTTTTTTTTACTGGAGAAAGCAATACTATGAATAGAGGACTTGTTTGAAGTTAAGTTTTAATTGTTTATCACAAACACACCATTTTTCATGAGAAATTAATTAATAGACTGGAGTCATGTGAATTAATTGTAGAATTTTGTGATGTTTTTCTCAGCTGTTTGGATTCTCATTCTGACGGCACCCATTCACTGCAGAGGATCCATTGGTGAGCAAGTGATGTAATGCTATATTTCTCCAAATCTGTTCCAATAAAGAAGCAAACTTATCTACATTTGGGTGGCTTAAATGTTAGTAGGTTTTCAGCACAATTTCATTTTTGGGTAAACTATTCCTTTAAGGAAAGAGTGCCTGAAGTGCATAATCAATAAAATATATTTTTTTTCCCAGAATTTTGTTTAAACAAAGCAATTTGTGTGAAGAGAAATAATAAAAGAAGATTGTTTTTATGTTACATATGTGAATATAAAGGTGGCAAAAGGCTATTGTGATAAATATAGGGTCAAAAGTGGTATGACAAAATATGCAAATATATACAACAATATATTTTTGAGAAAAAAAAAAAAACCCACTCTCATGAAAATTCCCATAAAAGGGTCTTTTCAATGAGTCCTTTAGCAGCCCAACATCAAGGGGCTTTTTACTCTAAATAATATCCTTTCACGTATAACTGTTGATTTAAAGACCTTACAAAACTGAAAATCATAAAGAAGTCTAACATCTTAAAATATCCATGATATTTTCTGGGATTCTCATCAGCTATGGATCTGCCACATGTAAAAAACTAAGTAATTAATTGTTAATGTCTTATTTTACTGAATGCAGGTCAGTTTTTGAGCGTAGTGACAGACAGCGGTTTATGAAAATGTGGTGGTGTTTTTTGCTGTCATTTGTTGTCAGCGCTCGTCTGTTTCAATACCAAAGCTATATTCACAACAGACTGCATTTTGATCTCTTTGTCCCCACACAAACCTTTCCCCATTTTGAAAGTCACAGTGTGTTTCCTCTATTCTATCATTTATTTTCGTTTCTCTTTCTGGATATCCAGGATAATTGCACAGCATTATTACAACAATGATAATTGGAAACGGTGTCTAAACATAGGACTTTAGAGTAATTAAGTCAAAGAAGAGGTGCATAGTTTATGATAATTTAACCTGAGAGTTGTAATCAACCATAACAGAGCTTGAATCATTTGCAAAGAGCTGCACAGAAGCAGGAGAATGCGGTTTATGACACAAAGGAGTAGATTTGCATATAAATGTGAGTTTAATAGTAAAAGTCAGACACATTAACATAATTGCACATGATTATTTTGTGCAATGTTTATTCAATTTTACAGTGATCATGTTATTATACCTTTGCCTGCTGAATATATTACAAGTTAGCTTTATTTTTGACCTGAATACTTCACTTCTTTTTATACTTTACAAGTTCACAAAGTTTATTTTGCCAAGAAATAAATTCCCAGAAATATTCTGAGCTCTATTCCCACTGAAATGCTTTTAAATACAAATGAATGATTCTTTCATCAGTGCAATAATTTCTTCCGTGTTCTAATTTTAGAACAAATGGGGTTCGTAATGTGTCAGGTCATCTAAAGAACCAGCACAATAAAACAGTCACTGCCGCCTCTCAATAGTGAGAAGCTGATATGAAACTGTATATATTTCAAATCTGAAATGGAATGACTCAGACTCATGAATTTACACATCAATCAAGCAGAAACAGATGAATGTTATACAGCATTGCAAACGCTGCAGTCCTGGTCCAGTGTCAGAGACATTTGAATTTGTAATGTGGTTTTTCTGTAGCATGCAATATGTTTGGCATCCTGGATTCACAATCAGTGCAATGGAAGGGTAAAGATGAGTGGGTAATTGATGGGGGCACATTTTCATTTTGTTGGATTGGTAAATGAAATTATGTACTTTGTGTGACCATGTGTGTGTGAGATTCCATACAGTATATGTTTTCAGGAGAGGCAACAGAAGTATAGCTTCTCTGGTTTATAGCCTAAATCCTCAAGGCTGCAGCTTTGGAAGTCTTTGCCCATCTGTGGAGAATGTGATGTCTTTTTAATCCCGCTGTCAGGCACACGGGGCCTAGGCCAAGCTGGGAAAAGACTCCCAAAACACTAGTCTCCATATAGTGGAACTACCTGTTTTGTTGTTATTTGTCTTCTTGCTTCTTGATTTACTGTTGAATGATTCTCTAGCATGATGTATGAAAAAGCAGGCCAAACAGTAATCTTACTTTTCACATTATTCACGCAGTATGATTTTTGGCACTGCTCAACCACTGCCCCATTCTTCCAAATTTGGATATTTTAAGCAATCTTAAGAAAACAAGCATTAAAAGATGTCAAAATATATAAGCAAGTTTTCAAGAATAGACAAAGTAAAAAGTCTAGCAAACTAACTAAATAAATACATGTATTGTGAATTAATGTGCAACACATGTAAGAGGTTTTATGGCTGAATGAGACACATAAGCTTTTTGTATTGCAGACATATGTCTATGTGTCTATGATCAGTCTGTCCTCTAGTGCAGTGGTTCTCAACCTTTTTTACTCCAAGGCCCCCCTCCTCTCCGAGTCAATACTTCAAGCCCCCCTGCACCCTCAACCTTTTCTTGTGTTATTACCTTTTAATTCCATGTAATTATTTTTAAACTCAATAAATACAAGATAGATTTAAAGATAGTGCTCTATATTTGCAAAAAATACTGAATATCACTGCAGATATTCTTTACAACTTAAAAGTTCTTAAAAGTATGTGAAGCTAGATTATACAGTAACTTTAACAAATAAGCACAAGTCGACCTGCCATACCAAACAAGACCACAGGGAGACGCCAAAGGACTGCATATAGCCACTATACGGATCTATTCAGAATCACTAAGCACACCAAAATACAAATGAAAAATGAAACCATTCTAAATGTGTGGAAACTCAGCGATCTTAAGGCAATGTGAATATACTGAACTGTGTTCAAGCAGAAATAGGATGTTTTAGATGTGCCAAGAGCGCACATACACGGTTTGTTTGCGCATCAATAATAACGGATAAATATACTTATAGTCTTAAGTTATCTCGCTCCCCCCCCCGGTTGAGAACCACTGCTCTGTTATGATATACAAGTAAAATAGGTTTTTCATCAAGTGCAAACTCAGACAGGATGATCATTTTTCAGTTTATATAACGTGATGATGTATACAATCATGGCCAAAAATATCGGCACCCTTGGTAAATATGATCAAAGAAGGCTCTGAAAATAAACCTGCATTATTAATCCTTTTGATCTTTTATTTAAAAAATTCACAAAAATCTAACCTTTCATTGGATAATAAGAATTTAAAATGGGGGGAAATATCTTTATGAAATAAATGTTTTTTCTCAAATACACATTGGACACAATTATTGGTACCCCTAGAAATTCTTATGAGTAAAATATCTCTGAAGTATATTTTCATTCATATTCACAATTTTGAGCACTCCAGGGTGATTATGAACATGAAATTATCCAGCCATGGCTCCAGTTTCACAGAAATATAAATAGGAGGGAAAACAAAGCCCAAATTCCCTTAATCATCCATCACAATGAGAAAAACCAAAGAACATATTTCTGATGTGCAGCAAAAGATAATTGAGCTTCACAAATTAGTGAAGTGGCTTTAAGAAAAGAGCTAGAGCAGTGAAAATTCACACTTCCACCATCAGGGCAATAATGAAGAATTTCCAATCAACATAAAATGTTACGAAACAGCCTGGATGAGGGCGTGTGTCTATATCGTCCTAATAACACGGTGAGAAGGAGAGTTTGAGTGCCTAAAGACTCTCCAAGGACCACAGCTGGAGAATTGCAGAAAATAGTTGAGTCTCAGGGTCAGAAAACCTTAAAAAAAATGGTCAAACAGCACCTACATCACCACATGTTGTTTGGGAGGGTTTCAAGAAAAATTCTCCTAGCTCATCCAAAAACAAACTCCAGCATATTCAGTTATCAGACACGACTGGAACTTCAAATGGGACTGGCTTCTATGGTCAGATGAAACTAAAAAATGAGCTTTTTAGCAGCAAACACTCAAGATGGGTTTGGTGAACACAGGGTTAAAAAGTACCCCATGTGTACAATGAAATATACTGCTGTATTTTTGATGTTGTGGGCCTATATTTCTGCTGGAGGTCCTGGACATCTTGTTTAGACGCATGGCATCATGGATTCTATCAAATACCAACAGATAAAAAATCAATAAGTGACTGACTCTGTTAGAAATCTTATAATGGGCCACGTTTGGATCTTCCAGCCGTACAATAATCCAAACACAAACATCAAAAACAACACAAAAATGGGTCACAGAGCACAAAACCAAGCTTCTGCTATGGCCATTCCAGTCCTCTGAACCCTATAGAAAACTGAAGAGCAGAAGCACCGACATGGAACTGTGAATCTAAAGAGTCTGGAGTGATTCTGGATGAAGGAATGGTCTCTGATCTCTTGTCAGGTGTTCTCTAACCTCATCAGGCATTATAGGAGAAAATTTAGAGCTGTTAAACTGGCAAATGGAGGTTTCAAAAAGTACTGAATAAAAGGGTGCCGTTAATTGTGGTCAATGTGTATTAGAGAAAAACATTTATTTCATAATGATATTTCCCCCATTTTAAATTCTTATTATCCAATGAAAGGTTAGATTTTTGTGAATTTTTTAAAAATAAAAGATCAAAAGGATTAACAATGCAGATTAATTTTCACAACCTTCTTTGATCATATTTACCAAGGGTGCCGATATTTTTGGCCATGACTGTAATATAAGTGGAATACAATATTATTAAAACAGATAGTGTCAGTATTATACACAGTTAATATGTGTTTAACCTCTATTAGGGACATTTATTTTGAAAGAAAGAAAGAAAGAAAGAAAGAAAGAAAGAAAGAAAGAAAGAAAGAAAGAAAGAAAGAAATGAGTCACTGTCCAGGAGGATATCTGGGTTTATTTGAGCCTTAATTTCAGTAGGCTATTACAGCAGTAAATTCTGGGAATACGAAGTATCTCCTGGAAATTACTGTCCAGTAGCCTATACTGTAGCCTACAATAAACGACAATTATACAACGAGAAGATATGCATGAAATAAACGAACTCTAAAGCTATAACTAAATGTTAAACATTCGGTTTGATACGTGACGTGTTTGCTGTAATGTTGTGAGTCACTGTGATTACGGGATATGTTGCGGAGTGTCCCTCTGGGTGGTAAGGAAACACCGCTGTGTTCGTGCAGGGGCCTCGGAGGGAGGCGCAGATCACCGAGTGCTCCGCTGAGCCGCTTTCAAATCTCAGGTCGTGTTTTGTACACTAAAAAGAAAAATTACTAAATCCTGTAAATTCCAAAGAATATAACCTAACACACAAAAAAATGAAAATTCACCTCAGCGGCCTATAGAAAACAATTTAAAAACACTTTATCGTGTAATCACAAATGAATGTGATTGGTTCCCCAAAACCAGCGCTGAGAAAAGTATTAGCTACCACGTGACAGCGTCGTCGATGATCTATTTTAGCAGCGGTGTGGACAACAATTTACACCTACAAAATAACACTGAGAAACTGTATATTGAAATAGATTTGAATAATTTGTTAGATTTTGAGAATAATTATTTCGATCCTTCGTGACGTCTGTAAGCCCCGCCCCTTTCAAAACTTCTGTTCAATGGTTTTGACCATTCTACCTATTTATTCTGCATTTGCGTTTTTCCTGATTAGTGAAAATGCAGCCCACTTGGGCGGATCTCAAGTTCATCTTTTGACATGTAGTTCGCCAGACATGAGCCCTAATGCACAGTAATCATGCCGTGTTCTGCCTTCACAACTCATGTACTTTACTGTCTTTGTCTTTGGGGTATGTATGATGTTCCTTTAATTATGTAGAAATATGTTTCATTCATTAATGCATGCAATTATAAAGCATATTTGCCCTGAAAGATTTAACCGGTCGCTTTTGTCTAGTTTGTGAATTTATTTATATTTATTTACATTCCTGCGAATGGGATACTCATAAAATAGTAGGCTATACAGTGTGATGGAGGAACTTTTCTGTTCTTTAGGTTAATTTGATAGAAAAATGCATTTTTAAGATTTGTAACTTTTTATTGTGTCCTTTTAATTAAATTTACTTATTGTTTTTCCTAATTTTAAATGTGAGAAAATGTTTAATATATAAGAATTTTCGTATTTTGGCAATGTCCCAAGTAGGTTAATTAACTGAAGTATTTAAAAAGTAAATCAGGGAAAGTTTCTTGCAGTTCATTTTGATATATATATATATATATATATATATATATATATATATATATATATATATATATATATATATATATCATTTTTTTATTTTATTATTATTATTTTTTTTTGCTTCAGAGATTTTGAAGATCAGAATTTAAGATTTTTACAACATCATTTGAGAGTACAGTAGTTATCAAATCAGTTATAATATACAGCAACATACAGACACAGTTTTAAGGTAATTTGAGGCCAGTAAAGTTTATCCTTAATTAGGACTATGAAACCTATTTATCTTTATAGAATGCTGTTAACGTTTGTGGGTGGTATTGATAGTGCATTTATAAAATATCAAAATATCTTTTGGTTCTGGCAGGGAGTATCCATACATTACCTCATGTGGAGCGGTTTGATGTGGTGAGACCTAAAAGACAGAGCATCAGAAAGGTACCTCCATTTACAACCTTGATCTTACTGTTACAGCAGCAAGATATGCCTGAATTACACTTTTTTTTTTATTTGTAGTTTTAGGATAAAAGCAACAATAGGGTTGTGCTGTTTATGTGTGGATTAACACGTCAATCCTCTGCAGGTACAGTCTGATAAAAGTCCACAAAACCATGAGACGTATCCTGATAGACTCACATATAAATTATTCTTTGGAGGGAAAAATCATGTGATTCATTTGGAAAAGAACAGGTGAGTGTTGCGTTTGAATGTATTATATTTCAAAGTCTTCTCTTGGAGCTTTCTGTACATTTTATTTTGATGTTTAATAGTATGAAATACACCACTGTACTCTAATGTTGTCCTAAAAAAATATTTACTGTAATTTAGGCAACTCATTGGACATAATTACAGCGAAACATACTATCAAGATGATGGACTGATTGTGAGCAGTAATCCAAAATTACAGGTAACTTAAATATTACTGTAATGATTATTTATCAATAACTACGATTAGAACAGCATTCTAGCATATGTCCCATGCTATTCCTGCAGGATATAGCATATCACATATTGTGCAGTTCCTGCTAGTATTCTATTCAGAACATTTACGTCATGTCAGACTGACTGAAGTTCCCTTATTTAAGCTGGATATAATATAATCAGTTAAGCACAGAAAATAAAATCAATCAATTTTGTGTCATTTGTAGGACAATTGCTACTATCATGGCCATATTCAGGATTTGGAAGATTCCTCAGTCAGTGTGGGAATCTGTTCTGGAATCAGGTTTGAGACAATAGCATGCTCCTTTACATCAAGTTTATTACAACATGCTTTTCATACATGTACTAATGGAAATGCACAAATATTAGATTCTATGTTTATGCATTATGTTATCTGTCTATAGAGGTTTTGTTCGAGTGAAACAGCAAGTATACCTGATTGAGCCCCTGACCAACCACAGTGATGGAGACCATGCACTTTATAAGCACGAACATCTGAGGTGGAAGAGAAGCTCATGTGGTGAACCAAGGACTACCATTTATGACCATGAACAACCAGTGGCTGTCCCCTTAATGTCCAGCAGATGGGTAATAACATTTCCATCCCAATTCTAGCAACTGTTCTGCATATGAAAGAAATTATGCATAGATTTTAAATCATTGATATATTCTCTTAGAAAACAAAGCGATTTCACACTCCAAGATTTGTGGAATTGTTTCTTGTGGTGGATAACACTGAGGTAAGAATTTAAGCTTTCACAAACTTGTAGTATTATTAGCAGTCAACTGTTATTGTTTTTTACACTGATGGTTATGCTAATATCTGATAGAACATAATACAATAAGAAAATTTGATTAAAAAAAAAATGCTGAAGCATTCAATACAGTCTGTTTTTTTATATAATATTTTTGACCATTCTCTTCATAGTGAGGCAAAAACTACTGGTCAATACAAAAGCTAAAAGGAAGAATTTCCAAAAAAGGCAAATATGATTGCTATGTTTTTCTCTTATAGTACAGAAACTTTGGGTCTAACATGGACATAATCAGAGCCAGGATGCTGGAAGTTGCAAATCACGTTGACAAGGTATATTCATATATCTTGATCTAATGGAGTTAACCGTACAAATATAGTATATACTTGTGTGATATGTGAAAATCGGTTAATAAATGTCATAAGGAAATGCAAGAGAGTGAACACTTTATTCTTTGCTCAGTTGTATCGACCCCTTAATATCCGGGTTATGCTGGTGGGTCTTGAGGTCTGGACAAAACACGACCAAATTGTGGTCAGTTTGATTTCTGATGACACTCTCAGTCGGTTTATTGAGTGGAGAAACAGCAATCTGCTTAAAAGAGTCAAGCATGACAACGCTCAGTTTGTGACGTGAGTATGACCTAGTTACCCATTTATGCTGCTGGATGACTAAGACCGTCAATACACTATATAGCAGGGTTCCTCAAATCTTACCCTGGAGGTCCAATCCACTGCGGAGTCCAGCTCCAACCCTGATCAAACTCACCTGTCTGTGATTTTCTAATGATTCTGAAGACATTGATTAGCATGTTCAGGTGTGTTTGATTAGGGTTGCAGCTAAACTCTGCAGGAAAGTGGATCCCGAGGTCCAGATTTGAGGATGCCTGCTATATAGCATAGCAGAAACTAGTTCACTTTAATATATTTTACTACACTTATTTGTTGTCATTAGTTAGCTACATTATGAATTAGCAATGAACAATACTGCTAAAGCATTTATTAAAAATATTTAATAGTAATTTCAACATGTGCTTCTACATTTTTTTTTTTAATATAATCAAGTTGTATCTGTTAACATTAGTTCATGCACTGTGAACTACCCTGAACAGACAATGAACAATATATTTTTATTAACTAACATTAACTAAGAATTATAAATTCTGTAAAAAATATTTCTCATTATTATTTAATGTTAGCTTATGCATTAACTGATGTCAAAAAATGCAAGCATATTGTAAAGTGTTAAAAATATACCTTTATTTTACATTAGTACACTAATAATTGATCTTTTATTGTTATGTTTTATTTATTGATGTTACTTTCCAGTGGAATTGATTTTTTGGGTGACACAGTTGGGCTGGCAAACAAATTTGCAATGTGTGCTGAAAGCTCAGCGGGAGTCAATCAGGTATTTATGATCTGCGTTCGTGATGATTTTCTGGTAGCAAATTATCTCCTATATTTGAACAATAAAGATTCTTTCTTGAAAGACATAGTGTAATTGCATAAATGGTTATATGTTGTTATTTTTTTAGGATCATAAACAGAACTCACTTGGCCTGGCATCCACAATCGCTCATGAGATGGGTCATAACATGGGCATGTCCCATGATGAAGATCACTGCATGTGTGGCTCATCAAATTTCAATTCCATCTGTATCATGACAGAACGTATAGGGTAAACAGTATTTGTGAAACGTTACACTGTGTTTTCAATTTTTGCTTTGGTCAGATGTCAGATCTGTCTTAGATTATATTATGTTCAAGTGCGTTTTTAAAAAAAAATACTTTTAAGGTTTAAAATACTCTACAATTGCACATTCAATGAAATTATGTGCACTACTTCACAAGGGTAGTAATGCAAGTGTATAAAACTCTTTGAACCTTTAAACTTCACTATCCTGAAAACACAACGTGAGCCTTCTGTTGCAGTTAGATAAACAAACAATAAAATATGTGGTCTACTCTGCCTAGTACCAGTGTATAGTGTGCACTGTCCGAAAATGACATGCTCTGACCTTGTCTATCTAGCACGCTGTTCCCGGAGCTGTTTAGTGACTGTAGTCTGGAGCAGCTGAGTGTGTTTCTAGACAACGCCAACCCCAGCTGCCTGCTGGACACCCCCAGCTCATCCAGACTGTACAGTGGGTCTGTCTGTGGTAATGCTTTCCTGGACCCTGGAGAGGAGTGTGACTGTGGAACAGTGGAGGTATTGCACACATATCCTGTGTCTGTAGTGACTCAGTCTTGCCCAGCTGATCTAGCTCAAATGATCCTTTTTTATGACATCATTAATGCATTAATGTTGGATCATCTTTGACGCACATCTGATGTCTCATTGATGACTGTGATTTAATGTCTTGTGTAAGGAATGTGAAAATCCATGCTGTGATCCCATGACCTGCAGGCTCACCGAAGGCTCACAATGTGCTCATGGAGATTGCTGTGAGAATTGCCTTGTAAGTGACTCTTATGAAAACTCTTCATGGTCTTCTTCATTTTTTTTAAAGAAAATTGCACTATGAACATACATTTTAGGATAGATCTTTATTAAAGGAATAGTTCTCTCAATTCAATTCTCTCAATTCACCCTCCTTCAAAGAAGAGGTTTAGCAGAATGTTCATGCTGCTCTTTACCATATAACAGAAGCTAAAAAGCACTATAAAAAGAGACTTATATGCAGGACATGCTGAATATAAGTTATTAACTAAAAACCTTAGTGTTTCTTAAAGGCTGCATTAGAGTATCACTGGGATTCAATCTCAGGATTTGCTGTTTGTTGACGGCCACCCTGTCTAAGTTAATTACACAGCACCAACATCTAATTTCTAATCACTTTCCCTCATGGAAAGTGACATGATGTGTAGACAAGTATGGGATCCCATACTCAAAATTTGTGCTCTGCATTTATTCCAACCAAGTGCATACACACAGCAGTGAGTTGTGAACACACACACACCCGGAGTTTTGCTGTGGTACCCAGGTAGCAGTTGAGGGTTCAGTGCCTTGCTCAGCGGTCTCACCTCACCTACAATACCTGCTGGTACCGAGACTCAGAACCTACTTTTCTTCCTGACCAGCATTGTGGCAAAAAAGAGACTTTCTTGAGTCTCAGCAGAATAGAAGCCAGATTCAGGATGTTGAAGCATTATTATTTCCTAGAGTGGGAGAGCAAAGTCACTGATAGAGGTGCACTGTTGGGATTGGAATCCAGGATGTGTAAACCAGACTGGGCTGCTGCCTTTGACTTGTCATATAGTGTGGGCGGCATAAAAGAGTTTTCAAATGTCACGCAAGCTTCTGTTTCAGGCGTTTTTTGTTTTTAGGGTAAAATGCACTCACGAAATTGCCAAAAGTCACAACTCTGATGGAACTTCTTTCCTGGAGTGAGGTACCACTGGAATTTGAACCCAGGATCTGAAAATCAGACTGGACTGCTACTGTTGACCCTTGTGCATTGGTTCTTGTTTGTCCATCTTATGGAGGAGCATGATAGACATCATAAGTTCCACTGGGATTTGAACCTAGAATCTTATGTTTATAAGACACACACTTGAACCAACTGAGCCATGGCCATGGTAGCCTCACGTAGCCAAAGCTTCAGAATGATGGCAGAAGGTCTGAGAACCTTGGCCGCTTTGAATGGCCAAGGACTGCTCAAGAGGCCATATGATTGACAGGTAAAGCAACCAATCACACTTTGTTTTGTGCCACGTCATGTTTATGGGCGTGGAAATGTCCCCACAATAACACAGACCAGTATGTAAAACTCTTGGACATATTTTAAAGAGTCTATGCTGCGAACTTTACACATTTCACATACTTTTGAAAATCTAGCATTTAGATGATCCAGATAAGTGCTCACTGTTGGAGTTGTAAACACGATGGCTTTGTTCTTCAATGAGGGGGTTTGGCGCCACGGCATCTTTGGTTCCAGGTAGAACGTTAAAGAACGCGGCACACACATCTCTCGGAAATTTTGTAGAATTCAACCAATCAGATAGTGACTTCGAAACTCCTGAAGTGTTTCCAGTAAAGTATACCATATGCATCAGATGTTCAGCCAGCGGTCAGTGGGTGTGACGTCTGAGGCTGAGACTATGGCCGTGGAAGCCATGGAAGGGTTACTCAGAAGAGTAAAAAATCAAGAGAGGCTTTAAAAAGGTTGTTGAAAAGCTTATAAGAATTTGCAAATGTCATGTAGATGTCTCCTAGATGTATTTTTGGGTGGAGTAAGGGTGTAAAAAAGATTCCTGGTGGGACACAAACAGCCTCAATCTGGAAGTCCAGTATGCTATTCAATGGACCACAGAGTGTTTGGGACACTTGATGTTTTTTCCTCCAGGCTTTTGTATGTCCAAAACTCTGGGAATAAACACAGGGGGCAAAGAAAGAGACTTCCTTGAATCCCAGCAGAATAGAAGCCTTGTTTGAAACGTTGAAGCAATATTTGGGCCTACTTCCCTAGAGTGAGCCAGGAGAGCAAAGTCGCACGACTGAGATTTGAAACAAGGATCTGTAAATCAGACTCAACTGCTGGACTTGACTTATTATATATTGTGTGGGTGGCATATATGTCATGCAAGCTTCTGTTGTTTGTTTTTTATGAGGGGGGGAAGACACTCAATCAAGTTGCCCAAAGTTACAACACTGGTGGGACCTGAACCAGCAACCTTTGCATGGCCTCATTTTGAAGTCATTACTCTGTAGTGTTAACAATAACTCTAGTTAAGGTGTGGTTGATAATTTTTTGTTATTTACAGCTTCTCTTTTCTCTTTTTTTCATGCCAGATAAAAGATGCTGAAAGCTTGTGTCGAGCACCTGTAAATGAGTGTGACTTTCCAGAGTACTGCACAGGGCTCTCAGAGCACTGCCCAGAGAATGATTTTAAGATGAATGGCATTCCTTGCAGCTCTGGCCAGGGTTACTGCTATAATGGCCAATGCCCCACTCACCTCCAACACTGCCAAAGACTTTGGGGAACAGGTATGCATGAGTTTATTACCCAAAAGTCCAAAATTTCTCCAAGATCAACAGACATTTTACAAGACCCTAGAGTCTTTCCCTAGAGTAAGTACTTTGTTCAGAAGCACAGTCAGGGTTCATATCTGGGTTGTAGCGTTGGAAGTGCAATAAAAATCTGTGCTCTGCACCACTGCATCTAAGCACCATGGCAAAAAATAAATGCTTTATTAGTTGAGTTATGAACATTATGAACTGGTACTAAATCTCCAAAAAGACTCAAAAACACTAGAGACACCTTTAAATTACTGTTCATCGATCATACTCAATAAAGCATTTAGAGTAGTTATTGACTTGATCACAGAACCAGTAAAACTGTCTGAACAAGTACCTTTGGCGTGCCCACCTGAAATGGTTAATTTAACAGTTTTTTGCAATTTAATTTAAGTATATAGTTAGGACCAGTTATTCTTCAAGTACTAAAAGAACTGTTAATACAGTTAAGGCACCAAAATCATTAAAGCGCTAGTTTCCCCAAAATGAAAATTCAGTTGTTATTAACTCACCTTCATGTTGTCCCAAATTGTATGGCTTTCTTCTGTGGAACATAAAAAAGATATTTAGAGAAATATATCAGTGTTTTTTTGTGCGTACAATGCAAGTCAGTGTTGACCAAAACTATTTGTTTGCCAACGTACTTCAAGTTTGGAACAGCATGAGAGCAAGAATGTAATGATAGAATTTTCTTTTTTTGGTTGAAACTGGAATCTGAACCAGTATAATTAAATCCCCTATGATTCCCTACAGCCAAACTACTTTACTAAAACACCACCGTTCATTAATTTTCACAAGCTGTATTGATTTTCTCTACCTTGATATTTCAGTATCCTGCTGTGCATAATGACTCATATCAACACAGTATTCATATCTGCTTAAATGTTGTGTCTCTGATTATTTCCTAGGTGCCAAAGTGGCTGCTGATGCATGCTTTTATCGAAACACATTTGGAAAAAATGATTCTCACTGTGGAAAGACCAAAAGTGGCTACAGAGCCTGTTCAAAAGAGTATGCCATCTTTTTTCATTTTCTGATTCAAAAAAGCTCACAAAATGACTTTTTCCAGCATTAATATTTGTCATAGCACCTGTTTTTTGTAAGACTAACCTAATACATCAAGCATAGATTACATTTAAATGTACTTTTTTTTCCTTATATAGAAACATGTTTTGTGGAAAGATATTTTGCGATGGAGGAAACAACTACCCCGTGACTGGTCAGAAAGCTGTGATAGCAACACTTAGGGGATTTTGTAACATAGCTGGGGACCAATCTGAAGAGGACGCCCTCAGCATGGTCCCTACTGGCACAAAATGTGGGCACAATAAGGTAAGCATAGAAGAATGTTATTTAGACTATGACAGCAGGACTTGTAGGCACAAAAATGAAAACTCTGGGTTGTGTTCCAACAGGTTTGCTATGATTATATGTGCCAAGACCTGAATGTTTACAGTAGTAATGATGATTGCTCACTGCAATGCAATGGAAGAGGGGTGAGATCAAATCTCCATTTCACTGAAACCAATAGGAGGATGTCTTTATAATTCAAAATTTTAAAAAGAAGCAATTTGTAATTTGTCTAATTTTTGCAGATTTGTAATCATAAAAAACAATGCCACTGTGAGCCTGGATGGGCTCCTCCTTACTGTGAAGTCAGATATTCTGAATTGCCATCTGGTAATCGAACAAGCTTTTTTCTTTTCTGAAAAGCATGTTTAAATGAAGTACCTGTAGTAATGTACCATTCTGACAAATTCTACTCGTTTCCAATTTTTTTAGGACAAGCAAAGATAATTGGCATCTCAGTAGCAGTTGCAATCGCTCTACTTGTACTTGCACTATGTGGAGTCTTGCTTTATTGTAAAAGAAGAAAAGCCATCGTCAGCCACAAGACGTGAGTTATTTGATTTTGACATGTTTTGTGAAATTTATCATGCCCAGGGTTTTGAATGAACTGCAAGTGAACATTTTCCAGCCAGGAATATTTTTTATTCACCATAAAACCATTCGGCATAATTTTCTGAATAATTTTTTTTTTCTTGCCACTTAGAAAAATGGTAAATTATGTTGATAACTCTTGAAATCTTCATCCCATTTGACTTTCTTCAAAAGTACTATTTATGCTTTGTATGTAAAACTTTTAATGAAGGAAAATTGTGTATCTTTTAAAAATGTGCCATGTTGCATAGCAACCATCCTGCTGATTTCTTGTAAATGTCTTGCAAATTTATTGGTCAGAAGGTGTGGGTAGCTGTGAGTAATGTAATTATAGTAGTCTGTCCGTGCATGTCACGTCTGTCTGCTTGTTTACAGAAAAACTCCATCTGCAGGGCAGTTGAACCTTCTTTTTGAGAACAACAGTGCCAGCAGAACTCAGGACCACCCTGCGATCAGCCAGCCCACATTCATGGGGACCGCCGTAACTCAACCCTGCACCCCTCTAACTGTTAGACTGGGCCCGACCCGTCCTGCTCCACCAGTTAGTAGAACCTTCATTATGATGCAGCCTGTTTATTATCATCTTAAAGTCAAAAACTCTTTTCTCACTGAATGAAATTTAGTTTTTTTTTTCTTTTCCTATTTGAAACCTGGGTGTGAAATAAAATAAAAAATAGGGTTAGATTCAAATTTATATTGCGTACCCATACTTTTGTCTTTGTACACAAAATCTGACTCACACTACAGCTTATTCTGGATAGGAATGCCCATCTAGATGAAAAGAGACCTTCTTGCCAGCATGTAATGCTACCTGTCACAGTTTGTACATGCCATTTAGGACTGGGAAAATCTAAAATGATTCATACAGTAATAATAGACTGGCATGGAAAAACTTGTCCAAAAATGTGAGTGGAATTTCTGTTTGTTCAAAAGTTTTAAGTACTAATTGTTTAAACAAGTTGAATATAAATTTTGCTCATGGAAATCCACCTTTTTGTATTTTGTAAAATATATGATATTTAAAATATTTCACACAATAATGAAAATTGTGACATTACTCACCCATATTATTTTAAACTTGTACAACTTTCTGTCTTCTGTTGAACATAAAAGGAAATTGAATGTTTCTATTGCTCAGCAGTGACCAGGGACTGTCAGGCTATATAGCAAAACAATATATTTTCAGATATATTTTTATATATATTTACAAAATTATATTTCTAAAAGAAATTTTAAAATATATTTGTATTAACAAATTTGGGTTTGTTTATATATACAGGTGCATCTCAATAAATTAGAATGTCATGGAAAAGTTCATTTATTTCAGTAATTCAACTCAAATTGTGAAACTCGTGTATTAAATTCAGTGCACACAGACTGAAGTAGTTTAAGTGTTTGGTTCTTTTAATTGTGATGATTTTGGCTCACATTTAACAAAAACCCACCAATTCACTATCTCAACAAATTAGAATACTTCATAAGACCAATAAAAAAAAAAAAACATTTTTCGTGAATTGTTGGCCTTCTGGAAAGTATGTATATGTACTCAATTTACAGTATATGTACTCAATGCTTGGTAGCGGCTCCTTTTGCTTTAATTACTGCCTCAATTCGGCGTGGCATGGAGGTGATCAGTTTGTGGCACTGCTGAGGTGGTATGGAAGCCCAGGTTTCTTTGACAGTGGCCTTCAGCTCATCTGCATTTTTTGGTCTCGTTTCTCATTTTCCTCTTGACAATACCCCATAGATTCTCTATGGGGTTCAGGTCTGGTGAGTTTGCTGGCCAGTCAAGCACACCATCACCATGGTCATTTAACCAACTTTTGGTGCTTTTGGCAGTGTGGTCAGGTGCCAAATCCTGCTGGAAAATGAAATCAGCATCTTTAAAAAGCTGGTCAGCAGAAGGAAGCATGAGGTGCTCCAAAATTTCTTAGTAAACGGGTGCAGTAACTTTGGTTTTCAAAAAACACAATGGACCAACACCAGCAGATGACATTGCACCCCAAATCATCACAGACTGTGGAAACTTAACACTGGACTTCAAGCAACTTGGGCTATGAGCTTCTCCACCCTTCCTCCAGACTCTAGGACCTTGGTTTCCAAATGAAATACAAAACTTGCTCTCATCTGAAAAGAGGACTTTGGACCACTGGACAACAGTCCAGTTCTTCTTCTCCTTAGCCCAGGTAAGACGCCTCTGACGTTGTCTGTGGTTCAGGAGTGGCTTAACAAGAGGAATACGACA
Organism: Spinibarbus caldwelli; assembly: GCA_039654775.1. Lineage (NCBI taxonomy): Eukaryota > Metazoa > Chordata > Actinopteri > Cypriniformes > Cyprinidae > Spinibarbus > Spinibarbus caldwelli. The sequence goes on from CM077257.1 coordinate 23,492,012, forward strand.
ATTGTAGCCAAATTCCTTGACACGTCTGTGTGTGGTGGCTCTTGATGCCTTGACCCCAGCCTCAGTCCATTCCTTGTGAAGTTCACCCAAATTCTTGAATCGATTTTGCTTGACAATCCTCATAAGGCTGCGGTTCTCTCAGATCTTTTTCTTCCACACTTTTTCCTTCCACTCAACTTTCTGTTAACATGCTTGGATACAGCACTCTGTGAACAGCCAGCTTCTTTGGCAATGAATGTTTGTGGCTTACCATCCTTGTGAAGGGTATCAGTGATTGTCTTGTGGACAACTGTCAGATCAGCAGTCTTCCCCATGATTGTGTAGCCTAGTGAACCAAACTGAGAGACCATTTTGAAGGCTCAGGAAACCTTTGCAGGTGTTTTGAGTTGATTAGCTGATTGGCATGTCACCATATTCTAATTTGTTGAGATAGTGAATTGGTGGGTTTTTGTTAAATGTGAGCCAAAATCATCACAATTAAAAGAACCAAAGACTTAAACTACTTCAGTCTGTGTGCATTAAATTTATTTAATACACAAGTTTCACAATTTGAGTTGAATTACTGAAATAAATGAACTTTTCCACGACATTCTAATTTATTGAGATGCACCTGTATATGTGTGTGTGTGTGTGTATATGTATATATATATATATATATATATATACACACACACACACACACACACACACACACACACACACACACATATTTCCAATCTAAATATATTTAAAGTTTTTAAAATCTATAAAAAATAAATAAATAAATAAAAATAAAAATTGTTCAAAATGCATTTTAAGATTGGAATGTATTTTGAAATATATTGTTGCATTTGAAAGTTTAATTGAAATACTGTTCATTTGTCAAATATTGTTATTTGTTCAATGTTCAGTTGTAATTGGTGCTAGATTTAAGTACATTGTTAGCATTGCTTGTTAGTCAATAGTTATCAACTATAGTTACACTATTTCAATAGTTTGCTAATTCTAAGCTGTGGAAATCAGGGCTGTAATACTTGAGTGATTTTACATAATTACTTAAATTTTATTGAACAGAATTTGTACTTTACTCGAGTAATATTGAAACTGAAAACTTTTGTTCAATTACATTTCCAAAATAAAGAACATACTACTGTTTAGTCTTTTTATTTAGTCAAAATACAACACAGATATTTTGCAGGTCATCTTAGGTCAAGTTCACCCAAACCCATTAGTTGAGTCATCTGTGGTTTCCTGTTCATTACCACTGAAAATGATTTTCACTCATCCCCTAGTTGGTAAAAGCTTGTATTTTTGGTTTGTTACTGTGACTTAAATAGACCACACCTATTTCAGTAGCATATAGATTTTGGAACAGAGCCGATAACATTTTTAAGTAGATTCATTGTGTTTGTGGACTTGTTAAAACTTTGAAAAATATCTGTGTAATTATAGGGAATCAAGCCGACTCCACCTCCTGTTCCTCCAGTCAAACCATCTTTAGCAACAGGATCCTGGAGGAAAGATCAAGTTAGTTACATTTATTCTGACAGAGATTATATTATCATGCATGCATATAACAGTTTGTCTTGTAATGTAAATGTGATGCTTTATATGTTAGCAGCTCAAATGCTTCCATATCAGTACCTCTGCACTATAAGAAGTCTTGCGTTCACTTATTCTTAAACGGACTTTTCACATTGCAGGTCACAGGAGACACCGTCAAGGTTGTGTTGAGACCACCCACCATTCCAAGAAGATGACCAGACGTGAAATCATCATGTGACTCATTTAAACAAATTACACTCTTGTTCACTTTTATAGTGTGGGAGTGTCTGAAACACAAAGTTTTTTTTTTTTTTTTTTAAACAATGCTTTAAAAAACACACACAGTTTTGCTTGGCCTCGAGTAAGAGTTAGTTTTTGTCTGTTAGTGTATGATAATGTATTCAATATGTAAAACATTTGAATGTGTGGCTGGAAAAATAATCAACAGGCCAAAATGCTTTACATTTAGCAGACGCTTTTATCCAAAGCAACTCACATTGCATTCAAGTTAGTTTTTTTATTTTTTTATTTTTTTTACATTTTATCAGCTCTTGCTTTCCCTGGGAATCGAACCCATGATCTTGGCGTTGCTATGCTCTACTATTTGAGCTACAGGAAAGCTGTAGTTTATACTGTAATTAATTTAATTTATCATTTACAGACCAATGTGGTGAAGTGAATGTATTTAATTCCAAATATTTTTTTAAACTTTTTAAATAAAAGTTTTTCTTTTTTACTGATTGCAAATGGAAGCATTGGCAATCTAATGTCACATGCAGAATATTAGTAATAAACGAATCTCATAAAATAAAGATGCATTGCTTTTTACTTTAATAAAATATAATAATGTCAGTTTGCTGAATTGGGAGTTGACTATAACTACACACTGTGAAAACTGATCTTTCAAAGTGTTAAAATAATTTCAGTCTTTCTACTTCAAAATTAAATTTTTAATTCAATTTGAAACTTGCACTTTTAATTACTTGTAAGGTTTACTAGCAATTTCACATTAGGCATTATTATCAAATGTTATTTATTCGTTAAATGGCCATTAAGTAATAAGTTGAAAAGGAAAGCTTTGAGTGGTTCATTATATTATTATAATGATTATAATTATATCTAATTAATATTTACTAACAATAAATGCTTTTTAATAAATTATATTATTATGATTTGAGGAGAGAAAAACAGGCTACACTGTGTGGTTAAACTCAACCTAAATACTGAGCCAAAACCAGAAATGTGTCACTGGTTTACTGACTTGGGCAAACAAAACTTTGAATTAAAGGTGTTCAATAATAATAATAATGATAATTCAAAATTGGGAGCAACACAATTCATTCCCCTCTAGTTACATATGATTTTGTAAACACTGAAATGTAAAAAACTTTTTTGACAATGTCTTTTAATTTTGCAAAATTTCACAACAACAACAACAAAAAAACTTCCTTTCGAAATTTCTATTAATCAGAACCTTAAAAAATGTGGCCTCAAATTCAAAACAAAAATATTAAGCAGCACAGTTGTTTTCATTATTTCTAATGAATGTTCTTAAGCAAATCAGCATATTAGAATGATTTCTGAAGGATCATGTGACACGGAAGACTGGAGAAATGCCTGCTGAAAGTTCAGCTTTGCATCACAGGAATAAATGACATTTAAAATATATTTGAATAGAAAACAGTTATTTTAAATTGTAGTAATATTTCACAATATTACTGTTTTTGTAATAATAGTTTAAAAAGACATGGCCGCAAACTGATAATGAAAACAAGACAAAACAGAGGTTGCTTCTAAAGACGCATAAAAGCAAACAAACTTTTTTTGTTGTAAAAACAACAAAAAAGTTAATCTCGTTTCCTGTAAGTTAGGTCACAACCTCTGCTTGTTGTTTTGAAGCAGAGAGGAAATCGTTTAAGACATAAGTTTGCAAACAGAACAGTATTTTGTAATCTGTGTAATTTGTAAGATGATTCCTCTTACATGAAATCAAACAGTTGCTATGATGTAAATATTTTTTCTTTCTGTGTTGAGTTCTTCTTTTTTGTTCACTTCTCAAATTTCATGAGCAATATCCAAGTGGAAATATTTAAGACATGTTGTAATAGGGTTTATACTTACAAATGGCTTTAAAAGATTACTACTGTATAAATTAACTTATAAACACGTGTAAAGCATTTATAAAATATCACACTACTTTTTGAGTATTTGTATCAGGTACCATAAAATTCAGATCTCAGTCAAGTAGTGTGATAAATCTTGAAGCACAATTGGGAAATATTTAACAGGACAGCACTTAAGCCTGTTTTGTTGGATTCAAAGTACTAGAGATCACAAGGTCTCTCCCTTTTCCTTAGCTGCGGTTTTCTGCTGACTGTAGTATGTGTATGTCCTGCTGGAAGCACGATTCTCCCAGTCTAACACAGTCTAACAGACATGTACAACAGCAGCAGCAGTCTCAAGATTCCCACAAGTCCCCAAGAAGAGGACAAAGGAGAAAGAAAGGTGTACGGGAATGTTTTTGCAGAACTGGAGTCAGTAGATTTGCCCCTAGGAACTACTTTAAGGTAGAGTGACTGTTATGTGTTATGAAATAATTGTGTTTTTGATGGATGCTTTAACCTGTTATTTTATATGCAATACAGACTTAGGCCTATATGGTATTCAAATAGCGAAAACAATTAAAGTATTATTATATTAACAATAAAATAAGTAAAATGCAATATTAAAATTATATACAATTATATAATTAAATAAAATAGTATAATTGTGACAAAAACACATTACAAAATAAAACAAAATATTTAAAAATTGTATAACTTATTTTAATTTTCACAAACTGTATATACTGTAAAATTACAATTAAGTAATTCCAAAAATATTTTAACGCATTACAAAAATAAAACAACAAACATTTGTATTTAATTTTTTAAAAAAAAACATTTTCTAATGTATTTTTATTTTCACAAACTGTGAATATACTGTATAAGTAATTACAATTAAATAATTACAAAAAAAAAAAAAATTGTAGGAGTAATAAAAATGATTCAATATGTTTACTGGTAGTGTATATACATATGAATATGTACATATTTAATAGCCCATAAGTGACCCTGGACCACAAAACCAGTCATAAGTCGCATGGGTATATTTGTAGCAATAGCCAACAATACATCGTATGGCTCAAAATTATAGCTTTTATGCCAAAAATCATTAGGATATTAAGTAAAGATTATGTTCCATGAAGATATATTGTAAATTTCCCACTGTAAATACATCAAAACTTAATTTTTGATTAGTAATATATTCATTGCTAAGAACTTCATTTGGACAACTTCAAAGGCGATATTCTCAATATTTTGCACCCTCATATTCCAGATTTTCAAATAGCTGTATCTCAGCCAAATATCCTAACAATGTAAAGCTTATTTATTCAGTTTTCAAATGATGTATAAACCTCAATTTAAAAAAACAACAACAAATTGACCCTTATGACTGGGTCACATTTGAGGTCTGCATAGTCCGTAGCTCAATGACAGAATCACAGAACAGTGACCTCTACCAAGCTTCATGTCTGGCCTGCCGGCTGCTGCAGCGCCACCTATCTGTGGACTGGAGTTACTGCATCTCTGTCGGCGCTGTCACAAATGAACACTGTGACGATTAGAGCCAACATGGCGGAGAGCGAGAGCTTGGAGACTGTCACCGAACATGAGCGAATCTTACAGGAGATCGAGAGCACGGACACGGCGTGCGTGGGGCCGACGCTACGGTGAGAGATGAGCATCGTCTGCTCTTATTTACCGTTCAGATGGCGATGTGATGTTTCTCCTGTCTGGAGGATGGAAAGCAGGCCTTTGTTTGCTAAAGATGCAGCTCAGCAGGACTTTATGTCATTGCAAATAAAGTGCTGATCGAGTCGATGTGAACTGGTGTTTTTCCAGATGAATTCTTTGAAAGACCGCTGTATGCTGTACTGACACTGTAATGTTACACTGATTTCAAACACACAGTCAGTGACAGATCGCTGTTTTGCTGTCATTCATCGTGTATGACTGGGGGATGTTATGCGTGAACTATTTGTTAGAATTTGCTAAGCATCTGTCTGTTTTAATAAAATAATATGTAAACATCGGAGGTGAGGGTCTCACTGCATTATGAATCTGATGGTCCGAGCAAAATAGCTTTAGTTTTGCTAAATGGACGTCTTTCTGTCAGGTTAAATTCTTCTGTATTCTGTCCATTTCCTTTTCCAAACACATTTCAGTGCGGAAGAATGAAAGCTGACAAAATATATGAGTGGGTGTGGCTTTAATAAATTAGTCTGGGTTGAGTTGGACATTAATATTCCGCTCTGAGCTCAGGTTTATCTCCTCATGTGATCTGTGTTTGAATCATTTCAGTAGAAACCATGATGGCCCTCACAATTTGATGATTTCAGCACAGTTGCATTTGATCATGCATTTCACATTACAGTAGAAATCATGATTAAATGATAATGCTTTTTATTCCAGTAAAGATTTGCTGTCTTTGGCTTTATGATTTCCGATGAAATCGTGATGATTTCGGTAAGCTAGCTGTGTCCTGTGCCCTGTCTTTTGCTGTATGATTTCTGAAAAAAAAATAATTTCACTAGTGCGCATCTGCATCCCATCATTAGATCTTTGGCTTCATGATTTCTGATCAAATCATATTTTCGGTAGAGCTTAACTGTTGTTCCATATTAATGAAGTCTGTGGCTTTATAGTTTCTGATAAATTTCATAATTTCAGTAGTGCTTAGCTGTGTTCAGTCATGAGATCTTTGGCTATATGATAAGTCGTAACTACATTCCGTCTCATGACATCTTTGGCTTTATGATATCTGAAAAAATATGATTTTGCTCAGCCAAGTTCTGTGATGAGATCTTTGGCTTTATGATTTCTGATCAAATGATCAGCTACATCCAACCAGGAAATATTTGGCTGTATGATTCGGTAGCACTCAGCTATACCATCTCATGACATCTTTATGATTTCTGATAAAATTATGATTTTTGTAGCACTCAGCTGTGTCCCATAATAAGAATTTGGCTACATGATTTCAGATAAAATCGTGATTTCTTTAATGCTCAACGACATCCCGTGATGAAATCTTTGGCTTTGATTTCTGGTCAAATCATGAATTCGGTAGTGTTCAGTTGTGTCCTGTCATAACATCTTTGACCTAACGAGAAAATCATGATTTCATTAGCTCTCAGCTGTGTCCCATAATGAGATCTTTAGCTTTGTTTTCTGATGAAATCATGATTTTGGTATCACGTTTCTGATAAAATGTTTTCAGTAGCACTCAACTGTGTCATCACATCTTTGTCTTCATGATTTCTAAAAAAAAAAAAAGAAAAAAATCATGATTTCAGTAGCACTCATTATGGGCATGGCATCTTTGCTTCATGTCTTCTGATCATTTCATGATTTTCCATCCTGATGTCTTTAGCTTTATGATTTCTGGATTTCAGTAGTTCTCAGCTACATCCCATCATGACATTTTTGGCTTGATTTTTTTTTTATTGTATTAGAATTTGTGATTTTGTGAATCATGTCTAAGTAGCGCTCAGCTACATTTCCTAGTAAGGTTTTTGACTTGATTAATACAGTAGAAATCATGATTTCTGCAATCATGAACTCAACTTACCTTTTGCACTATAAGTTGATTCCTCGTCTAAATCTCAATATACATGTAAATATTGAAAAAAAAAACTGTTAACTGCCAAAATACTACTAGTACTAGCCCTGTAGGCTATAACCTAAACCTCCAGAAGCCATGATTCACATTGTCATTTGTTGTGCATCATGCAGTCTTTACTGTTATGCATCAGAAGTCCTAGATGTCTCATTTTACAAAGTGATCTGTTGATACTGAAATTGAACTGTGTAACAATAGTGAGAGATTCATTCATTTAGACAAACCAAACCAGCTGTTGATAAAGTCCCAAAAAGCAGGTCTTCAGGACATGCAAATTTGTTGACATTCCAGAGTATGCAACATATCCTGAGGCCACACGTTCTGTGCTGACAGTCATGCTAATCGTTACAGATATGACAGCTGTATTTTCTCATTCCACAGATTTCAGATATGTTACCTAGTCCACGTAACATATTGTTTACATACAGCAAGTCTTTGAAGGAAAGGCTCACCTGCTTCTTGCAGTTATGCCTTGTAAGTTCAAAAGTGTGCAGGGAAAGTGTTTTATCATGCGGTCAGCTTTTTCATTTGGGTTGCACTTGTGTGTGTTAATTTGTCAGTATTAATAAATTAATGGATTTGGATGCAACGCAACCTTTGGTGATTTTCCCAGGACACTTTTGATTCAGCTGACTGAATCAGAATCATATTAGATTGAAATTAATCCTTCATTATTTTTAATATCATGACTTTAATAAAGCTGTATTCATCAAGTAAAAAGTAAAATAAAACATTTTATAACATAGTGTATTCAAGGCTGGACGATATTGGAAAAAATTACATTTTGTTTTTCTGCGATATATATTGCTATATGAAAAAAAAAATCACCAGATGACTTGAATAGCTCTATTTGGAAAAGAATAATCAATGCTTGGGGTGATTTTGTAGGTGTGTACATCATCATAGGTAATAAATTACAATCATAGATATAAATAAACAGTGCTTTGTATTTTTCAGGTAAGTTTAACAGTATTCAGGTACAGAAATTGAATAATCAAATGTAAAATAACACTGCATAGTCTTCACGGTATAAATTAAATCTAATAATCTGTGTTAAGGCATTAAGTAACCATTACCATTATTTAAAAAAAAAGTTTTTAAAAGAAATGTTTTCAAACCTAATTTTTAAGGTGAAAAACTTTTTCTTTTTTTTTTTTTGGTTGAACCATTTATGATGGGGGTTCTTGAGTTTTTTTAATTTGACAACCTACATCTAACCATGTCAAAAAAGTTAAATTATTTGCTATTTTAAAAGTCAGCATGAAATTAAATTTCACCTTATACAGGTGCATCTCAATAAATTAGAATGTCGTGGAAAAGTTCATTTATTTCAGTAATTCAACTCAAATTGTGAAACTCGTGTATTAAATAAATTCAATGCACACAGACTGAAGTAGTTTAAGTCTTTGGTTCTTTTAATTGTGATGATTTTGGCTCACATTTAACAAAAACCCACCAATTCACTATTGACGTAATGCAAGCATTTTTTAAAAATCTCGTTAATTCCTTGAACAGCATTAGGAAAACACTTTACATTTACATGATGAATGCTTTTGATTTCTGCAAAAACCCTGAAATACACCTTATTTCCTAAGCCTATTTGCTTAAGTGTATGTAAACACAGTGACTGGCCCTCATTTAAGCTCATGTTACAATAGGGTGTAGTTTGGTTTCATTTACTGCCCTGTGGTGGTTGTTAGATGTATGTAGACTTATAATGATCTGTGTTTTATGTTTGAGCTGTAAGAAGAGACGCTTGACTTTTACTCGCTCTGTGTTTCTGTTTCCTTCAGTACCTTCTGGCAGTTGTCCGGAACTTGCTGCTCTTTGGTCTGTTGAATTCAATAACAGGAAGGAGGAAACTCATTGTGAACATGGCCCTGCTTATAGTAGTTTTGTGTGCATATGTGCAGATTCGCAGAAAGGATATCCCATTATGGGGCATAATATGACCTTCTGAAAGGCAGTGGATGCGGGTACCGGTTTTAAAAAGCTTAGCATGTTTTGAGTAGAAATTGACCCTCAGCATATTCCATTTGGCTGACAGGAAAGGGCCGACCAGATAACTGCAACAGGGGTTGGATGTAAAAAACCTGAGCACGTCTTACTTGGTCTGTTCCTTAATACAAGCATAGTTTTCCATTTTTATAGTAGCGTTAGTAGCTTCCACCTATCTAGGGTTGTCAAATTAAAACACGAACTTAGAAAAAGTAACTATGCAAAATTTTGCAACCGAATTGGGGCTGGGTGATATACGATATCATATTAAAATTGCAATAATTTATGTTGATAAAGGTGATAAGCTGTGGATTTTTATTCACTATGGTTAAATCTAACAGCCTATCACACTGCAGAAATAAAGTTGATAACAGCCAATTAGTGCATGTGGCTAATATGTCTACATGTTTTGTGTTTTTGTATGAATGACTGGCGTAGTTTCATCTACTACAGAAACTCAAACACACGTGATGCTTGCAGTGTTTTCTGTGTCTGCTGTCTCATATGAAGACATGAACACTTGAACTTCATCTCTGAGAGTCACTTCACAAGCTTTTAATCGCTTCATTTGAGAAAAACTAGTCAAAAACACACTGAAATGCAAAGATCTTTACGGCAACCCACCAAAACAAGTATGATTTAACAAAGAAAATATGACAGAAATACATTACGAAAATGTACTTCCCAAAGAAATAATATTATGATTTTCAGGGCACCAGACTGCGACTAAAACGGTCATATTTGCTACCAAAAATATAAATTTGCGAGATCAATTTACAATTTACATGTTAGATTTTTTTGCATGTAATGCCTTCTTTCCTGATTGTTTTGTGCTTACATCTTTTGTTAGGTTGACGTAATAAGCTGAGACAATACGCATCGAAAAACAGTCCTCATCTCTAGCAAACACAGTTGTGCAGCATAAGAGAGATCGAAAATGACGGAAAGGTGTGAAGTAAAAGTGCAGAAAAGCAGTGTCTATTCCATGCACAACTTGAACAAACTACAACATATAAAGCTGTCAGCTGTGTGGAAATTGGCAATATCGTTAACAGTTCTCTTTTATAATCGATACTATGGCTCTTGTTATTAAGATCTAGTCTATATGCTGTGTTCTATTAATGCGTGAACTTCATTTTATTTGTAGTGCACTTGCCGTCCAATAATCGCAAATTAAGCTTTTGTGCTCTGTTACCTTTTAATAAACAAAGTATAAGCTTTAAACTTCCATCAATAAATTCAGTTGGTGCCTCAGTTCAAGCGGCAGGTGAACCCATCATATCTTTCTCTTTACCACTATAGTACGAAATAAACATGGACATCAAAAGGTTGGCTATTTATAGCCTACAACTTACTGAAATGTCTCATGTAATCACTTATTCAGTTATTCAGTGATGCTGACATACAGGTGCATCTCAATAAATTAGAATGTCGTGGAAAAGTTCATTTATTTCAGTAATTCAACCCAAATTGTGAAACTCGTGTATTAAATAAATTCAGTGCACACAGGCTGAAGTAGTTTAAGTCTTTGGTTCTTTTAATTGTGATGATTTTGGCTCACATTTAACAAAAACCCACCAATTCACTATCTCAACAAATTAGAATATGGTGACATGATAATCAGCTAATCAACTCAAAACAGCTGCAAAGGTTTCCTGAGCCTTCAAAATGGTCTCTCAGTTTGGTTCACTAGGCTACACAATCATGGGGAAGACTGCTGATCTGACAGTTGTCCAGAAGACAATCATTGACAGCCTTCACAAGGAGGGTAAGCCACAAACATTCATTGCCAAAGAAGCTGGCTGTTCACAGAGTGCTGTATCCAAGCATGTTAACAGAATGTTCAGTGGAAGGAAAAAGTGTGGAAGAAAAAGATGCACAACCAACCGAGAGAACCGCAGCCTTATGAGGACTGTCAAGCAAAATCGATTCAAGAATTTGGGTGAACTTCACAAGGAATGGACTGAGGCTGGGGTCAAGGCATCAAGAGCCACCACAGACAGACGTGTCAAGGAATTTGGCTACAGTTGTCGTATTCCTCTTGTTAAGCCACTCCTGAACCACAGACAACGTCAGAGGCGTCTTACCTGGGCTAAGGAGAAGAAGAACTGGACTGTTGCCCAGTGGTCCAAAGTCCTCTTTTCAGATGAGAGCAAGTTTTGTATTTCATTTGGAAACCAAGGTCCTAGAGTCTGGAGGAAGGGTGGAGAAGCTCATAGCCCAAGTTGCTTGAAGTCCAGTGTTAAGTTTCCACAGTCTGTGCCACGCCGGATTGAGGCAGTAATTAAAGCAAAAATAGCCCCTACCAAGTATTGAGTACATATACAGTAAATGAACATACTTTCCAGAAGGTCAACAATTCACTAAAAATGTTTTTTTTTTATTGGTCTTATGAAGTATTCTAATTTGTTGAGATAGTGAATTGGTGGGTTTTTGTTAAATGTGAGCCAGAATCATCACAATTAAAAGAACCAAAGACTTAAATTACTTCAGTCTGTGTACAATGGATTTATTTAATACACGAGTTTCACAATTTGAGTTGAATTACTGAAATGAACTTTTCCACGAAATTCTAATTTATTGAGATGGACCTGTAGTTATGGTCAGTGATATTGGCACAGATTCTGTGTGATACAATTCTTTGTGACTGTATTCTTAAGTTAACTCTCAGAAGATGTTTAGTTCCTACTTTAAGTGAATCTTAGTTCCTAGGACATCTGCAAGATGCATTAAAATGCTGATAAAGACAAGAAAAGATGAGACATGACACATGACAATATGACTGAAATGTTAAAGTGTAAAAATAAATAAATAAATAAATAAAACGTGTTTATTCTGTGGGACCTAAAAAAAAAATAATAATTCGGCCCCTAATTTTGTTTCTTATAGGAGCCAATGGTTTCTTATTTGATTTTTTTTATTGGATTTTTTTTTTTTTTTTTTGTCTGGAGCCCTGATTTTTAAGCAGTATCATACAACCAAGATATTTTTAAATCCGTGTTTTAATATACAGTTCTGTTGTGAAGCAGTAGAACATGGCGCTAGCATAAACTGCATAAACTAAAAAAAAAAATGTATACCTTGAATGCAATGTAAGTCCTTTTATGTCTGACAAATGCACAAATAAATTGAAAATGAATTAAATGAATTTGTGGTGAAAAGGTATGATGCTGTACAGAAAATTCCACCAATCAGAGAGTTGCAGAAAGCAAATTGTGCCAAAAGACCTTGCAGAGAACACTCACTCCCATGAAGCCCTGTGAACAATTAGGTTGGTCTCCATATGCTCTCAAAATACTTATATGCATGTTTTGCAATAAACTTTTTTCCAGTTTTCTCTTTTTCCCAAAATACTCATTGCCCCTTTTGTGGATTCTAATTCAGTTTTTGGAAATATTTAGTGAATTTTTAAATTTAGATTCCCAGCCCTGCTAGCAGTCACTCAGAACATCCTGCAATTTTATCGCGGTGTGGTAAAATCAGCTAGTTGTCCCATTTTAAAGGTTGTCATTCACAGTCTAGACGTTGAGGCTGTGTTGCCAATGGCAACCTGGATTTCATCCGAACCTTCTGCTTGGCATCTGAAAGAGAGAGCCAGCTGGTGGTTTCACTAGCAGTGAGCTGTCCAAGATTTTGCTACTTTGTTATTATGAATTCCTTTATTCTTATGCTGGTTGAGATTGTTTAATATGAATCTCATACTAATTACTGTGACTGTTCAGAAGTAGTTTTACAGCAACTTCTGCTTTTGACACAAACACAACGCACCTGTGAACAGAGGAAGTGCCTGCTTTTACAGGCTGATGCTCAGAGTCGTGGAGAGACAAACCATTTATCCTGTCTTACTGAATCTTTGAACAAATGTTTAAAGTAAATCTTGGAAATGTATTATTTTCATCATGATTCATAATGCTTTAGAATTTAAAACAAGGAAGCAGAACTTTGTTAGGCCAACACTGTCACCATACAAGCATTGTGACACTTTGTCCTGCTAATTTAACTTATAAAATTATTTGTAAAATTGTTGTGCTGTTAAAAACAGCCAACGAAAAGTTAGTTTTTATATGCATGGCAAAAAAATTCCTGTGATCTTAATGTCGCTCTATTTCATCCTATATGACTGATATTTGCACACATCACAGGGATATAATTCAGAAATTATTAATGAAGAAAAATAATGCATTCCTCTTGTTCATGATACACTGCCATGCTTTTCCATTGAATGTTGTTTGGTCTATTCAATACATGGTAATAACATTGATTTTAAGAAGTTTTATTTTTTTTTTTTTGTGTACATTTACACAGCAATTTTGGTTCTTGTGCTGGGTAACCACTTGTGTTAAGCGTAAACCACATGAGAGCCACTGATCTATGGCTGCTGGTTTGGTTAAATATTTGCATATGCATCAGTGATTGAATATGCACTGTTCTCCACTGGGTGGCGCACTTGGAGAACTATTCATGCATCTCTCCAACTGCAGCACATTCTGCACTCTAGTGGTGTAGTATGTACTGTATTTTTTTCATAGTCTGTTCATTTTAGCCCAATGTTCATAGATTGCGGGGCTATTTATGCTTAAATGTTAAATGCTTAATGTTAAGGACCCCCAAACATGATCCTTTTGTGGGATCCACTTCCTAAAATACAAAGGAAGCTACATTTTCCTTTGTATAAAATATATGTGAAAATGAATATTAAAAAACAGCTATAAAGACAACTAAATTAAGTTAATTTATATTTTATACTGTCATTGTAACAGTGTTATTTTAATATTATTGATACAGTTTTTATTAGTTTTTACTCTGTTAAAGTTTATTTATTTCAAGTGACTTTTTTTATGGTTTTAGTTAATTTTAACAAACCTGCAGTGTACTTAAGAAATTAGTTAAAGGGGTCATATGACGTTGCTAAAAAGAACATTATTTTGTGTATTTGGTGTAATGTGGTGCAAAACACACATTATCTTCCACATACTGTACATCATTGTTGCTCCTCTATGCCCCGCCTTTCTGAAACGTGCAGATTTTTACAAAGCTCATCGTTCTGAGAAGTGAGGTGTGCTCTGATTGGCCAGCTATCCAGTGCGCTGTGATTTGCCGAATACCTCAAGCGTGAGACGGAAATGTTACGCCCCTTACCGTATTGTGATGCCCTGTCCCGGCGCGACAACACATAAACAATAAAACCAATTACAAACGAGGCTTGTAACCTGAAGTTGGGCTTGTAACCTGAAGGTTGCCGGTTCGATTCTCGCACCGGCAGGAATTGAAGGTGGGGATTGTGAATGAACAGCACTCTCTCTGCCTTCGATACCATGACTGAGGTGCCCTTGAGCAAGGCACCGAACCCCCAGTTGCTCCCCGGGCGCTGGAGCAATGGCTGCCCACTGCTCCGGGTGTGTGTTCACGGTGTGTGTGTGTGCGTTTGTTCACTATTCACTGCTGTGTGTGTGCACTTGGATGGGTTAAATGCAGAGCACCAATTTCGAGTATGGGTCACCATACTTGACAATACGTCACAACTTTCACTTTCACTTTCAAACAACAAGCACTACTCTACACAGCTCAAAACTCGCGTTTGAATAGTCAGTGGCAAATTCTTTAAATATGAAAACATACTTACAGGCTGTGAGTCAGAAGCGCCAGACTGTCCTTGCAAAGTTAGAATTGCCCCACTTTATAGAAACAGTCTTTGAGCACAGCTGGCAGGCTACTCCCAGGTTCAGGAAATAGTCCTCTGTAAAATGTGCTGCACATAGGGGTGTTCGATATGACAATTTTTGATCATGGTTGATAAAAATGTCTCCACGATCTGCTTTTGAAGAAATAACGTAGTATCCTGCTACAGCACATATTCTATCAATTACAGTTCTAGCGCCGCCGTATCAATATACTGTACAACACGACATACAGCGGTAGAGTTACTCTGACAGGACACTGCACTTATTCATGATCGCAAAAGTACATTATTTGCATACAAGCCTTGCTGGTTAAATGTTTCATTCGCGCGCTGGTCTGACATGCGCTTTTTCTGAGTGCATTACACCAGAAGCGCGCGTGCTAAAAAGCCTGTCTAACAGCGCCTGATTACTGAGCTAAGTTATCTTTTGTGGTAATACTGTCAAAACACACAAGGGTTACATATAGACTCATTTGGTTATGTCTAACATGAAAGTAAACAGATGAGCAATAAACGGATGCCTGCCTGTATATTAGATGCGTGCAGGTCTTAAAGGGACAGAACTAAACATGCAGCCGACTGTCATTAAAGGGATAGTTCACCCTAAAATTTAATATCCTCCTGAGACCCCCCAAAAGAAGCTTTGTGAATTTAGTATTTTTTCATGTTATTACATTCTTTAGAGTATAAGAAAAAAATGGAAAAATAACATTTTTGAAAAATTATATTTTATTCATATTTTATTCTATGTCCTCTGTAGAGGACACTAGGATAAAATGGCATGAGTAGACATCAAAAAGGCAAAAACAATGGGATTTTTTTAAAATCACCAATCAATTTTTAGGTTTCAGGATTTTTTTTTATACCAAACTTTAAGGATGATTCTCAACTATGTTAGAAAATATATATCAAAATGATTTGGTATACCATTTTGTTTTATGCAATATGTGTGTAAAAATTTCCATGAACTGATTTTCCCATTAAACACAGTGTAATCACTTTCACTGACTTTTTCATTAACTGTTCCCATCTGGTGGAATGACCTGCCCAACTCAATCCCAGCAGCTGAATCCTTAGCCATCTTCAAGAAATGGCTAAAAACCCATCTTTTCCATCTTTATTTGACCCTCTAACTCAAGCATTCTCTTTTCAAATTTTATCTATCTGCCTTCTTTTTATTTAAAAAAAAAAAAAAAAAAAAACAACAACAAAAAACCGAGACTTGTCATAGCGCTTGCATGTTGTTGCTCTTTTGTTGGTTTTGATTGCTTCTATTGTCTTCATTTGTAAGTCGCTTTGGATAAAAATCTATACACTGCATCTAATTTGCATATTAATGTGTTGCTGTTAGGACAGCATGTTGAAAAAAGAATTATCATAATGGGAGTAATAATTGGCCAGATTTTCATAATAATATCTAATATTTCATAAGAAAATTGATATATAATTTATTTTCCTATTCAATTATGTCTCCCAAAATGCATAATAAACATGCTTTTAGTCCTGGTGCCCTCTACAGTGGACATGTATGAAATGATGTCCTGTTTCATAACAGGAAGTCATATTTGGATTTGAAAACCCATAACATTTTCCTGAGATGTTGCTTTATGACAAACAATTTGAAAATTATTCAGATTTAAATGACAATTATAAAATATAGTCATATTTCCATAAGAATGTAAAATTTTTCATTAAATTAAATTTAGCCATCTTTAAAGACCTAGGAGAGGGAGTGGTCATGGTGAAACTTCCAAACATTTAGTATCTCTGAAAAGCCCTGAATGTGCTCTGTACAGGACATCCAGGCTTACAACTGTGACATGTGAGGTCTCAGAGAAATTTACTAAATTAAAATGTCCACTATAGAGGCAAAAACTCCTAGCTGGGTCTCAGGAGGATATCTGTCATTATTTACTCACTCACATGTTGTCCCAAACCTGTATTAATTTCTTTCTTGTGCTGAACACAAAAGAAGATATTTTGAAGAATGTGGGTAACCAAACAGTTGCTGGTCCACATTGAATTTGATAGTAGGAAAAAAAATCCTATGTAAGTCACTGTGGACCTACTGTTTGGTTTTCCATGTTCTTCAAAATAGCATTTATGTTTAGCAGAAGAAAGAAACTCACTCAGGTTTAAAACAACTTTTGAGTAAATGATGGTATAAAAATAAAACACTATGACAGAATTGACAGACAGATGACAGAATTTTTATTTTTGGGTGAACTATTCCTTTAACGTTAATAAAACAACAAAACCCAAAGAGAAAAATCACTCACTACTCATGACTGAAAAACTTTAATACAGTTGCTTTAGGAATCAGTCTATATAGTGTTTTATTTTTATATTTGTTCATTCATGCTAAATACACATATTGTACCTGAAAATAAAGCACTGTTTGTTTTATATATATTTATGTGTATTTGTAATGTGTATCTTTGTTCTTATTTTTTAATAAGACAAAATAATGACAAAGATTTTTATCTTCTCCCACTTTGCCCTAAATATCTGCCATTCTTTTTCTTTTTCTTTTTTTTTTTTTGGTTACCTTGAAAGGCTGTCTTTATAATAGGGAAATTAGTTTGGCTGTAATGCTCCGACAACTTGTAAAATAGTAAAACCAACATGACAAAGAATCGTCATAAAATCGCGAATCGTGATATTTCTAAAAAAAAAATCATCATATATTTTTTCCATATCGCCCACCCCTAGCTGCACACACTTGAATATTTGGGTTGAACTGTTCTGGAACAGTATTGTAAATACAACTTAACCACTGATTTCTAGTTGTGTCCTCCTTTGGAAGCCCAAACAAAGTAGTTTCGCTTCCACAAAGAAACACAGCGTCTCCAGGACATGGTGCCGGCGGCAGCAACAATACTACAGCAAGAATAAAAGCCCCGCCCTCTTTCTTTGCGTATACGTTTGAGTGGTGTTTTGTAAATCTCCCCACACCGTGATGTAGACATGTGGGGGTGTGTTTGAATAAGCTGTTTTAGGAGGCGTGGTTGAGTCTTAACTTTTATAAAGAATATCTCTTTGGTTTTGAGACTTTAGTCTTTGCAACCTCAGGGATCTTATCTATGCACAAACAGCTTGTAACACTCCAAAGAGAAAGGAAAACTTGAAATCGCATCATACGACCCCTTTAAATTATTAACATAAACATATTTCATTAATATCATAAAGATATAGTTCTCTCAAAAAATAAAATTCTGTCATCACTTACTCACCTTCGTATCATTCCAAAACGTTGACTGTCTTTCTTCTGCAGGACACAAAAAAGTTATTTTGAAGAATATTGGTAGCCAAACAGTCTTGGTCACCATTTACGTCCAGTGTCAAAAGAAAAACGCTGCAACATTTTTCTTCTTTTATGTTCCTTATAAAGTCATAAAGGTTTCGAATGATATGGGGGTGAGTTGAGTTCTTGGTCGAACTGTCCCTTAAAGATATACAGTATTAGAAGAAATCCTTTTTTCTCTCAGACTTTTTCAGAGATCTTCTAGAAATGTGTTACAACCCCCCAGGGTTCTGCAGACCCGAATGTGAAAGCTCCATATCCAGACACCATGGTATTACCATGGCATTTTATACCATTTTCTGAATCCTATCAATCACTAAAGTCCTAAAAAAGAATTTGAACATCCTTTTTTGCTTTGAAATACTTTCTGGAAGTAAAATGGCCATGTTTCACATTGATTGTAAATGATAAGTAATGTAGTACAGTGTCAGCTGGTACAGTTCCTTCCACACTTCCTCTCGATCTGTGTCAGGAAGTGAGTGAAGACCCTGAATCATCTCGGACTGTTCTTCTTCACTGAGAGAGACGGCTCTCTTGGCCATCTGGAGCAGTGAGGAGGGCAACACGCTCTGTGATCTCACAACACACTGAAGAAGCGGCCCATCTGTTGGCTTCACCTCGCCAGCTCTCACTGCTGCACAGACACCGAGGCCAGTGCTAGATAACACAGCTACTGATACGCACATGCTCTTAGATTGATAACACCACACAGAGACACCTGCAGAGTATTGAATTGTGTGTGTTATCTGAAGGGGAAACACAAGGCCTGGACTGTAATTACATAAAAAATAATGCATTTTCTGAAGTGAATTGTTATTATTACTTTTACTGAATCGTCAGGTTTCTAGATATGGCTTGGTTTGGGTTCCACCTGCATTGTAAACTGATGTAAAAAGAGTTTGTTTTTTGGCCTGATAATTCAACGCAGCTCCTGAAAATTTTGCACTTGTGAAATATATGTTTGACTAGACAAATGGAAGGATAAACCTTTGTGGACAGACAGACAGTTTATAAGTGTGACTTTGATATTTGAAACCATTAAAATATGGCACACTAAATAGTTGTGTGTTATATGTTAAAAAATGAGTGTTACTGTTAATGTAAATGAAGATGAGATGACATTCATGGGACACTTTAAGATCTTTAAAGAATATTTCTGCAGACTGTTTGTTTGAAATAGTTTAATGTGTGATGTTTGTTTTATAGATCCGTTTACGATGATCAGCCCAATGCACACAAAAGGTTTATGGAGAAACTTGATGCCAGAATACGCAACCATGACAGAGAGATTGAGAAAATGTGCAACTTCCATCATCAGGGATTCGTGGACGCCATCACAGAACTGCTGAAGGTCCGAGCAGATGCTGAGAAGCTGATGGTATGTGGAAATCATAATTACATTTATTTTAGGGATTAGTAACATATTTATGCATTGATAATATTGAGAATTAATCTATTTTTTAATATATAAATAATTAATTTTGTCCTGCAAAATATTGTGGCAGTACCATGGTAGAATAATAGTAAAAGGAAAAGAAAAAAAAAATAAGATACACCATAATAATTGAAGACAAAGAGCTAAATCATTATACAACACGAATTCCAGAAATGTTGGGATGTTTTTTAAATTTGAATAAAATGAAAACTATAAAATAATTTCAAATCACATGAGCCAATATTTTATTCACAATAGAACATAACATAAGAAATGTTTAAACTGAGAAAGTTTACAATTTTATGCACAAAATGAGCTCATTTCAAATTTGATGCCTGCTACAGGTCTCAAAATAATTGGGACGGGGGCATGTTTACCATGGTGTAGCATCTCCTCTTCTTTTCAAAACAGTTTGAAGACGTCTGGCCATCGAGGTTATGAGTTTCTGGAGTTTTGGTGTTGGAATTTGGTCCCATGCTTGCCTGATATAGGTTTTCAGCTGCTGAAGAGTTTGTGGTCGTCTTTGATGTATTTTTCGTTTAATGATGCATCAAATGTTCTCTATAAGTGAAAGATCTGGACTGCAGGCAGGCCAATTCAGCACCCGGACTCTTCTACTACGAAGCCATGCTGTTGTAATAGCTGCAGTATGTGGTTTTTGCATCCTGCTGAAATAGACGTCCTCTGGAGGGGAGCATATGTTGCTCTAAAACCTTTATATACCTTTCAGCATTCATAGTGCCATCCAAAACATGCAAGCTGCCCATACCGTATGCACTTATGCACCCCCATTCCATCAGAGATGCTGGCTTTTGAACTGAACGCTGATAACAACGCTGGAACGTCTCCCTCCTCTTTCGCCCAGAGGACACGGCATCCGTGATTTCAAACAAGAATGTGAAATTTGGACAAACACTTGAAAAACACTACAAACACTTTCTCTGACGAGTTCAATGAGACTTTTTCCGTTTTGGTCAGGTGACATTCGACATAAATCCCATTGGGCGCAGCTTGTATTCCGTAATTGCATTGGTATTTTAAACTTCTTTTTACTCCTAAGTCACGTGTGAAGCTCAGCTCCTGGAGAGCCACTGTTCTGCAAAGTTTCGCTCCAACTCCAGCACACCTGCCTGGAAGTTTCTAGCCCTTGTAAAGACTTTGATTAGCTGAATCAGGTGTGTTTAACTCTTTAGGACAGTGGCGCTCCAAGAGCTGAGTTTGATGCCCCTGCCCTAAACGAAGATAAAAAAAAGTACTTCGCCATGAGTTTAACTGAGAGCTTTTGTCATTTTCCTGCTCACTGGACTTTTCTCAGTCATCCCCAGTAAAATGAATACATTCTTCTCCAATAGAGTATACAGTAGACAATTATATTGCCTTGAAATTGTATTAAGAAAGGTTAAGCACCATTTTCCAGAACAAAGCTTTAAGTAGTAGAATCAAATTTGCATAATTGTTCAGTTATTGATTAATGTTTTGCACTCACTCCCATGGAATGGAGAGATACCCATGGTGTCCAGTTTTTCTTCACGATAGTTCAGTCATTGCGCATTCGTGGGGTTCAGACCTCACGCTGGAATCGCACGCCAATTCTCTTTAGCTCCCTTTCCACTTCCCAGAGTGAAATATGGTGACCAAATGGCACAGGAGTGGCTCACCAATCCTCGTAATTAGACCCACATTATATAAAGCATATTAAGATAACAAGAGAGCACATACGGCATCAATGAGGTCACTGGGCCCTCTTTGTTGGCGAATAAATTAGATTTTTAATAAACTCAAAAAGTGGTTCCTTATTACGATGACCTAATGAGACTTAATATGTGGGAAAGTCTGCGGCCATGAGGTCCCTGCACCTGGGGCACTATACTGGCACAGTGGTGTGGAGGTCTTCACATTTGATGTTAATCAGCCACCCAGCGTTTGTGTCCAGGCGAAAAAAAAGAAAAAATGAATGTTTAATTACCAGAAAAAGCTATCCGCATTTTACCCCAGACAATGAATGGCACATAGAGCTCATTGAAGTTACCAACAAGGGACCAGTGGTCAATTGGGTCATTGATTTGAATTGTTTGACAGAGCCAGAGGAACAACCAAAGTTCAAAAATCCCAAGTAAAATTGAGAAGTTTGTCACAGAATCTGTTAGAAAGGGCTGTCAGAAGCGATTACCGGCCATAAAAGCTCCCCACTGACCAAAAGTTCAAGTTCCCGCTGCACATTTAATTTGAATTTGCATGCCTTTGTTCTTGACTCCTCATGAAGTATGATCTGATTACAAGGGTGAGCAGTTACAACAGGGAATCGTGGGCTTATTTGTCTAACAAAAGTGATATTATGTTTTAAGGGCCAAGTGAGCGACACCAATCGAAGACTTCAAGACGCCGGACGGGAGGTATGGCACAGTCTGGCTTTGTTAGTATGTCTGCCGTTAGATGGGCAGAACAAAAGAATGTCAATTATCGAACAATAGCGCAGAGAGGACTGTCTCGTTAATTGAGAGGGCTTCACACTCTTTGACCTGCTCTTATGTAAGGTGACGGCCCAAACGGAAGAGGTCATCCGCTGCCGAATTCAACAGAGGAACATGGCTACCACGGTGGAGAAGCTGCAGCTCTGCATTCCCGGTGAGATGCCGCATTTATGCAAAAATCTCGCCGTGTGACCTTTTTGGTGCTTGTTTCCCAGAGATTTCGTTAGAAGACTATTAAAAATGATCCAGATACCGTAAACGCCAATGTTCCCAGGTTTCTTGTTACAGTAATGAGTCCAGGTCCTCATGTGTTTATATTTTACGGTCTCTCTGACTTAAAACTTGATATGACAGTTCCTATCTGCTTGGACAAACAAATGTTTTGTTTTTGCAGTGGTTTAATCAAGAAACCTATTGGATGATTCTGTAGATAAATGCAATTAGGTTGTGGTTTCTTTGGTCTGGTTCTTTTGAAAAGAAATAGTATTTAGGAAGTGGTTACAGTTCACTGAATGAAGAAAATGTTTCAGTTTGCTTTCTTTTTAATACATGGTCGTCTTTACTTGAAATCACGCTGTCTTTTGTTTACGTTTCTGCAGTCCTGGAAATGTACAGCAAATTAAAGGAGCAGCTTGAATCGAAAAGGTAACTTATTACTTATTTGAACTAATGTGATTTTTTTTTTTTTTTAATCTTTGTTGCAAATCAGTCATATTCATCAGTGGTGACAAAATAGTTTGGAATCTCTTTAAAAAAGTTTTTTTCAGCTCACAAGTTCATTGAAAGGTGCTGAACAGACAATGTTTTTCATCCACCTCATGATATTAAACTAAATATTATATGAGCTTTTAAGTTGCATTGTAGGTTGAAGGTTTGTACTTTGCGGTCCAAATACAGTATAAAACTATTATTTTAGTGATTTGTTTCAGCAAAAAAAATTTATAAAAAATAAATAAATTACAAAAAATGTTACACTCAAGGCATGTTAAAAGCATATTTATTCTAAATGGTATCAGTATGTTTAGGAGAAAGGTTAATTTTTAGTTATGGACAAGTCTAACTTTTCCATAAATTAAAGAAAAAATATTCTCATCATCATGTATATCTACATACTGTAATATCTACAGTATGATAATAATTGAATGTGTGAGCTTGATCAGTGTAGTCAACAACACCACAGTTAGTGTAAAATTTGAGAAAACGGTTTGCTGTAGAAAGGGTCCAAATTAAGTCACAATTTGAAAGTTTTTTTTTTTATATATATATTTTTTTTAATGGGGTGAAAGTCATGCAATAAGAGGGTTGCACCCAAAACAGCAGAATATTATATAATTAGTAACTTAAAAATTTAATTCTTTAATAAAATGAATAGACATTTGAATTATTTATCATTAAAAACTACCTACTTTATATGTATGTATATAATAGAAAATTGTAAAAAGAAAATTTGTAATAGTTTAAACATATATAAGAGTGTACACTCTAAAACATATATATATATATATATTAAAAAATTAATTGAACTATTAGAATTGATCTAAAAATGCACTTAAACCTCTTTTATAAAGAAGTGTTCGGTCATTTCCTAGAAGGAAGGCATGGATGTAAGGTCACGTTGAACTTGAAAATAATGACCCTTCTTTTGTCCATTAATATCTACTTAGTCATAACACATCACGAATAAATAAACTATTCAAACGCAAAGACAATTGACCTTGTGTGTGCCCTTCTTCACAGCACTTCCCTATACCAGCAGGCCCATGACAGGCCTCCTCCAAATTGAGGCAATTAGTGTAACGTGTTTTTCCATTAATCTGTGTGTCGCCACTGAGCGCTAATGACTAGGCTGGGACATGGTCTAATCAGACAGGGATTCTTTCGCGGTTCACATGTAGCACTCGCTGGGAAGGGCGCCACTTTGGCCTTCCACATGGACGCACGCGCACTTCAGAGCAGTGAGGTCAGGGAGCATTCAGAGGTACCAGCTACTGCGGTACAAGTTAATAAGCGTATAAGTACATTGAATGTAATTATGATTATTATATAACTATGATTTTTTTTAATGCTTTTGAAGAAGTTTCTGATGCTCACAAAAACTTTATTTGTTTAATAAAAATAAAGAAAAAACAATAACTTTTTAAAAATCATAATCAACTCTGAAAACAGTTGTGCTGCTATTTTTGTAGAAACCGTGATCATTTTTTGGGATTCTTTGATGAACAGAAAAAAGAAATAAATAAAAATTCAGCATTTA
The DNA here is from genome assembly GCA_039654775.1 of Spinibarbus caldwelli. Taxonomy (NCBI): domain Eukaryota; kingdom Metazoa; phylum Chordata; class Actinopteri; order Cypriniformes; family Cyprinidae; genus Spinibarbus; species Spinibarbus caldwelli. The sequence goes on from CM077257.1 coordinate 23,516,402, forward strand.
TTTGAAACTGAACTTTTGTAACATTATAAATATCTTAACTGTCACTGTTGATCAATTTAATGCATCCTTGCTGAATAAAAGTATTCATGTCTTTATTTTTCATTTATTTATTTAAAAATCCTACTTAGCCCAAAATTTTGAATGGTAGTCTATAACGGTTCACAAAATATTAACCAGCAAAAATATCTAATGAACTGGGTGTGAAGAGCACAGGAACACAAGCCTTTAATAAACTTCTGTGTTTGTTGTGGTAGTATTGTAGTTAATCAATGCTGATAAACTCTCACCTGTGACCACACACTTTATATTAATGCAGCAAAGTTGCAACATTGCTTATCAACCGTAAACAGTCTGTAGTTAACTATAAGAACTGTATTACTTTGTGAAATAATAACTTATTCTGACAGTTATAGTAATATTCTGAGTTCAAAGAATTAAGCTAAATCAACAGCATTTATGGCAGTAGAAAATTGACCCGTCTCTTGTTTTCTTTGAAAAAAAGCTACAATGAGGCACTTGCAATGAATAGGGCATAAGGGCATTTGATAAAAACGCCTGCATTGATTCTTCTCTTAATTCTTGTTTGAGCTGTAAAGTTGTTGATCATTTTTACAGTCATTTTAGGGTTTTATGGCAACAGACTTGTGAAATTTAATATGACGTTACACTGAAAAGGTTGGTAAGCAATTTTCTTCTAAAATCATGTTGATGCACATATGGTTTACATCTTGTGGATGTGCTGTTGAAAGAGTGAGTACAGATTGGCCCCATTCACTTTCATCATGATGGGATGATTGTTTCAGGAGCTGAAGGGAAGTGTCTTTACCTGGATGCCTTCTTTTCTTTGGAGAAAATCCAGCTCCATTCGTTGTTTGGAAAACTCTGTTTCTCCAAGTTCGCGAGCGACCGGTCAGATGGCTTATGGCTTGCCGTAACACACACCCAAAGTTCACCCACACCACATTGCCCAAGCATACTGTAACGTACAACTCCCCTTAATTGTAAATACTCTGAGAACTGGACTATCGCAACTGCATCACTGAACATTTCACAATGTACAGTTACTTACGTGGGTACTTTCCTGGGATTACCAGACTCTGCATATAAAATTATATACTCTTTAATAACATGAAACCGTATGTTAATTCCGCTATCATTATTTACGGTGTTGCAATTATTTTGTTTCTCAGTTTCTGATAAGAATGAGGCAGGAGATGTTTCTGTGAGAGTCCCTACCTATATATAGCACATATAAAATGAGCTTCGCCAGAAGATTACGAGCTGGCTCATCTTTGTCCAGAAGTTCTAAATAGCGCTCCGTGCATATGGTCAATTCACTGGTTTGCCAACTGGTTTGATCAAGCCTTTGAACAGAATTGACTCAAAAGAATGAATCATTCGCGAATGGGCATCGCTCATTGCCCAGAGAAAAGTAGACAGCGCATTTGGAATAAATTGAAGCATTTTTAACTTGTATTGCATTAAGATAAAGTAACGAGAGGAGCGTCGCCCGCAGTAACGAAGTAAAAGTACTGTTTTTTCACTAAAAATATACTTGAGTAAGAGTAAAAGTACCCATCTTTAAATATACTCTAAAAGTATTAGTTACCCAAAAAATTTTCTCAAGTAAATGTAACTCGTTACTACCCACCTCTGCAGATACCTCAAAACATGCCACAATACAATTACAATTTGATTAGATTTATTATGATATTTTGTGCTTGTTTTACACAGATACATTTTTATTAACTCACAAATGCAACCAAATTATAACATGAACTTTGAAATGAGCTCCCTGAAAGCTGAAAGGTTGTTATAACTTATCAAATATTTGATGACACTTCTGTTATATGCATGGAACAATGGTTTAGAGTCTGGAGCAGCTTTACCACTCACAAGGTGCATGAGAACAACTAAATACAGGAACGTAAGGAAAAATTCCAGCACTACTTGTGATAAGGAGATATTTATTATAACAGTACCAATGCGTTTCGGCCTAAAAGCCTTCCTCAGGGTATTATACACACAATCTATACAAGCATTTAAAAGGCACATCTCCATGTAGGACTGCACATATGGACTGCTCATATGCATGGAACAGTCAATGAACATGAGTGTCAAAATAAAGGTGCATCTTAAAAATATAGATATCGTTTGTGTGTGTTTGTGTGTTGTCAATCCATCATATCATTAATCATTTGATCAATGCATCAATACATATGGATGCATCATTTTAGCCCTAGTAAGTGCCTCACTGTAACCCAGAATTTTTTATTATTTATTTTTTTTTTTAAGTATTTTGAAACCATCTTAGCCTTTATTGATCATCACATTGTTATCAAATTGATGGGAATATATCAAATTTTAGGGACTAGTAAATTGGTGACTGACATGAATGTTTTCCTTTTCAGATACTACTCTGCATTGAAAACCATGGAGCAGCTAGAAAACATTTATATTCCCAGAGTGAGCCAGTACAGGTTCTGCCAAATCATGGCTGAGACACTTCCTAAACTCCGGGAGGAGATTAAGGAGATCTCCATGTCTGATCTAAAAGACTTCTTGGAGAGTATCCGAAAGCACTCGGATAAAATTGGTGAAACCGCAATGAGACAGGTAGTATTTTATTTTATTTCTTTATTTTTTATTTTAACTATTTTATTAAAATAGGCTGTTGTAAATCTAGGTTTCAAAACCTAGTGGTTGCATCCTAATTGAAATGGATTCTGATTTGATTTGGAGCGCTGTACATAGGTGTCTGCATATCATGCAAAGTGCATTTGGAGAATAGATTCATTGATCATTGGTTTCAGAGCTTGCTGTTTGCATGTTAATGCTGCCTACCTTTTGGAACAGCTTGAGTAGGGATGTAATGGTATGAACATTTATCATCACGATTATAGTGACCAAAATTATCACGGTTATCAGTATTATCACGGTATTGTTAAAATGTGCTGGAGATGTTCAAAAAGTACAGACACATAAATCACTTCAAGTTTTATATTTAAAAATCAATAAACAACAAATAAAATGACTTTTTGTTTGGATAATCACTAAAACAATAACGTTACCAATGATGTTCGGATTTTAAATGACAACTTGACCGACGACAGTTTGATAGCATGTTCAAATATCTAATGTAAATGTTCAAATAAATCTTTGAAAAAGTTTTATAAAAAGGTCAACCTCACATTTCAGCCTTTAAATAAAGAAAAGAGTTAAGTCAAAATGATAATTGATTAATAAATGATTACATGTATTTTATCTGCTTCATAAATAGTTCTAGATAACTTATCTGAATTGTTTAAATATGTAGAATCCACATAAGTTTGTTTTTCATCAACCGGTCAAAATTTACAGTAGGGCATGCAAATTCGGTCCATTTTTGGCCAGACAGAAAATGCACACAGGCTGAATGTAAATATAAGTCTCTGTAAATCCACTCACTTACAGCAGGTGGCGCTTATGGAAAAGCTGAATTACAGCTGTTTCCTGTAAACTCTGTGGACAAAGCAGCGTTGCGATTAAGAATGCTTCCTTTAGGGATTACATGGAGACAAGATGAAAACAAAATGCCATCGAATCGTTTCTGAAGAAAGTCAGAACCTTCAGAGGTACATTCATATAATTAATTAATTCATATATTCATTTATAATTCCATTAGCACCAGGCACGGCTCGTCTATATGGGCAGGTAGAGCAGAGCCCCACCAAAGTATTCATCCAAAATATAGACCTCTATATAAACTGAATCAATAATAAATTGTAAATGTGTTCAGCATTCTGCAACAAATATTTTTCAGATTTTTTAGACTATTTTAAGTCGTAAAGTAAGCAGTATTAAAATCCCGCGCATGGCTTTAGCAGGCATGTATACACGTATACATGTATCTCAGACAATGTCTGAGACCTCCCGAGCTCAACAGCGCCCCACAATTTTGCAACGTAAATCTGTTTGATTAGAGACTGCCCCGCTTATTTTCACGTTAACGTTGACGTTACCTTACGTGAACCTCACTCCACCAAGACGATATCAATCCGCTTCAGCTATGTATCTGGTATCAGGTCAGTAATAGTTGGCATGTCTGTTTTTTTTTTTTTTCTGTATGGAGTAGTGGATCAAATTAACAAAGTAGGCTGTACGTTAAATCCTTTAGTTTAAATGTGCTCACATGAATACCCTTTATATGGTTCTGTTGTGTTTGTTTTGTTTATTCTGAGAATAGACATATGATCTTCTTTCCTCACCCGAATTGCTCCACAACTTGTAACATTCTAAATCAACATTTGGAGGTGATAATTACTATATTAAGCCAATTATTATACAGCATTTTATGCATGTAACATTACTTCGAGCCTGTCAATAAACATTAGCGCGCCACCCACAGGATAACGCAAGGATATCTCTGCCAAAATTTTGTGTTCAGAGATTAGAATATAAAGTTTACAAAATAATCTGCCCTACCTAAATTTACGGTCAGGAGCCGCTAGTGCTTAGCACTCTTTTAAAACCTCCCTGCTTTTCCACCCTGTTTTCACTCAAAACGAAATTACTCTGTGTGCTGTGCGCACGTGAGACTGTTACTGAAAATTGTGCTTTATGCTGGACAATATTTATTTATCGTGAGTTGTTCAAATCACGGTAATCTAATACGGTTCTAATGATAATTAAAATATGAAACGGTAATACTAACAGTGGGGAATTTGATCATGATTTATCGTCAAACCGGTAATCGTTACATCCCTAAGCCTGAGCAAAACCCTGATGCTTTAAAATGTTTTATGCAGACACCTCACTAGGTTTTGAAATGGAGATAATGTGTCCTAAATTTGTTGCACACTTATCATGTAGAAATCTAAAGTTGCAATGGGATTGTAGGTTGTTGACGTTATTATTGGTCTTCTCTCAGGCTCAGCAGCACCGTACGTTTAACAGTGCGGTGCAGAAGCAGGTGACTCTGAGCTGTGCCAAACCTCTGTATGGTCTGAATGGCCGAACACCCCTCCATCACAATGGCCTGAGCACAGAGGCAGCAGATGAAGAGGAGATGGATGAGGAGGTACATTCTGAGGATATTTAGCATCATCTAGCCCAAAATAAACACTTTTTTTTAAAGCACCATACTGTGGCCCTGCTTTATGTATAGCATTAACATCCAGGTCTTCTAGAAAATGTCTAGATTTCATCCCAGAATTATTTTTGACAAAGAAAATTCATTTAGAATCATTATTTTTTTATTTTTATAACTGCAAACATTTTCCTGTGATCCAACATCAAATCCTATGATTCCTAATTACTTGAATTATACTTTTAATAATGCTCATTTGGTTAACACATAAAATATTATATTATTAGTTAGTGCATTTATAATATAGAATATATTATTATTATTTACTTAGTTATTGATAATTACTTATTACTTTATTTTATTTATACCAAGATATAAATATATTACCGGTACTGTAATAAAAATAATGTGTGTGTGTGTGTGTGTGTGTGTATATATATATATATATATATATATGTTATTAAACGATTCATAATTACTTATTAATTTATTATGCTTATGCCACAATACATAAAACTTCTAATTATTTTTCTTGTATAACAAATTATAAAACAATAATATATTTATATGTTTTAAATGCCCTTAAATGGTATTTTGTTGAATATTTATATGTTGTTTGATCTCTGTTCAATTCAAAGATCTCCATTCAAAACATCATAAACATAGTTGAAGCATCACTGTTTATTCCATTGCCAGTAAAGCCACTGAGGTCAGGAAATGTTTCTTTAACTTTGTCAGTTCTCTTTTTAAGGTCTTGATGGCGCAGGATCTGGTGGATTTTTCGCCAGTCTACCGATGTCTTCACATCTACACTGTTTTGGTAATTCCCAACATCTTTTCTTTTTTTTTTTACAAATGTGCCGTGCACACAGTGAACAACCAATACATCAACAGCCTATCTCCATAACATGTTATGAAAGTCTGTTTGGGTTCTGCAGCAGAATGCAATATGTGTTTTATTGAGAAACATTCCTGTTGATCTGTTTCTAATAGGCCTCCAGCCTCTGAGTTGACAGTGCATTTTCATTGAAGTGCTTTTCTCCCAAGTGGCTCCTCGAACATTAATGGCTTATATAAGCAAAGGGATTTCCAGAGTTTTGACTGTCGTGCCATCAATATTATTTTTGCTTTAAACCAAATGCAAACTGTGGAGAGGTGAGATTGAGTTTGTTAGTGCTTGGTGCCATCGCTCATCTGGTCAGAACTAATCCTGAGTCCTTCAACACGCCAACAAAAGGGGTCAGACTGCAGCATCTAATGGGACTGACCGAGCAGTAACCCCCTTTTTGCCGTAAAAACAAAGCAGTGAAAAAGTTCTTTCGCTTCGGCATTCAGATTGTGCACAAACTTCGGTGCATTCACTGGCCGGAGGCTTTTCCCTCAATGGTTCAGTTAATGAGAACACGAGCGCTTTTGACCGCTGTGCTACCCGAGCGCTCACAGGTGCTGGCAAGGGCCGAGGGCCACTCTTCAGCCACACTGAGAAGAGAGAGGGGGCACAGGTGCTTTGCGTAGAGAGATTGTGTTTCCAGTTCTCTGGAAATACACTTCGCCTAAATTTCAGTCAAACCACATATAAACATACCTATACATACATTTCACTCCAGTTTCCAGCTGAAATGAACACTAGATGAAGCAAAACGGCAACCACTTTTATTTCTTTTTACACAAATTAAATAATTTAAAAACTAAAAGCTTCCACACAGTTCCTTGCACAATACTATATTATGACCTCAAAATACTGTTACAATAGTGATTGATGTGTAAATTTTTATGTTTGCATTGCATAACCTGCTTCATATGTATGGCTTTTCGGATTTAGTAAACTTGCTTGGTAGCCCACCTGATACAGCATTGCACTTACGATGTGGAGTCCTGGAGTATGACTCCCTTGAAACAAAAGTCACGAGACACCACAAAAGAGCTTAATAGAAAGTGTTGTTAAACAACAACAACAACTAGATAAAAAAGTTAGTCAAGACAAACTTTTAAGTTGGCTTGAGAAAGCCTGACCAGAAAGTTTGAAAAAGTTTTTAAAAGTTTGATGGTTTTCAGTCTGAAATAGTTTGAAGTTTAATGTAGTTTTAAAGCTTAAAAATTGAATGTTTTAAAAGTAATACAGTCTGTTAGAGATAGATAGATAGATAGATAGATAGATAGATAGATAGATAGATAGATAGATTAGAAATATTAGAAATATTAGAAATATTGGAATGGAAGCTTAAATGAGTTCATATGGCTTAGAAATATTGCTTAGGTGTTCTGGATGGTTGCTAGGGTGTTGCTATGTGGTTGTTAGGGTACCCGGGGTGGTTGCTAAGGTATTCTGAATGATTGCTAGGGTATTGCTATGCGGTTACTAGGGTACCTGGGGTGGTTGCTAAGGTGTTGCTATGCGGTTGCTAGAGTACTGTGGGTGGTTGCTAGGGTGTTGCTCAACGTAACTAGTGAAATTGAAAATTAATTGGTAAAGTCAATCAGTGATGTTACAGTTGACTGGTTTGCATTAGAAAACATTCCGTATCTTGTGTGCCTTAACCTGATTAATTACAAATACAGTTTGCTCTGGGGTAAAATGCACAATTACATGCCGTGCAAGTTGAATGCTCTTGAATGAATTAAATTAAATGTATATTAATTTGTTTTTTAAACAACTTAATGCCACATTCTGTTTCTTTATAGGGAGACAGGGAGACATTTGAAAATTACTATAGGAAGCAAAGAAAAAAACAAGCAAGACTAGTACTGCAGCCTCAGTCTAACATGGTTAGTATTCTTTTCTCTTTGTATAATCCCAATAGTTTGATTTGTTTTAATGTATTTTGTAATTGTATGTGTTTCACTTCAGCATGAGACGGTGGAGGGCTACAGGAAGTACTTTAATCAGATTGTTGGGTAAGTTAAATCTGGATTTATTTGTGAAGTTATGTAGTTTTCTCAAGTTGATCAAGTAATGCCAACTCCCATCATGCTTTGCAGGTTCTTTGTGGTGGAGGATCACATACTACACGCCACACAAGGCCTGGTGACCAGAGCCTTCACAGACGAGCTGTGGAACATGGCCCTGTCTAAAATCATCGCAGTGCTCCGCACACACTCCGTGAGTCCCGCATACACACTCGTCCCAATCAAGTCCGAGCACTGCAGGGGATGCACTAAGGAGTCCCATGCGAGGATTTGACATCCCCCCCCCCATTCTCTCTCCGCTGTGCTCTGGCCCGAGTCTCTTTTTTGTGATTGAAAGTTAGCTAGCAGTGGGAGAGAGCAGGCTTGACCCTTTTGTTCGGGCCGCAGGACTCAGGCTGTGAGCTTCAGCCTCAGGGTATTTGCATAATCCCTCACTGATTTACAACTGACTGGCCCTCCAAACACACTCTCAGCCCCAGCAGTTTAGAATATTCACAGTTAATCTGCTGTTATTGTTGCAATCTGTCCTCATTAGGCCCAACTGACCTCTCCATTAGATCAGATTGAATGGATCACCACTGAAAGGGCTCACCAGGAAATGCTTCCAATTATCATTCCAAATGCCTTGTTTTGAAAATAAACTTCACTGAAAGACACGACTAAAGCCCTCTTAGCTCCTGAGCTGCCTGCGCTGAAAAAAAATTGGTGTAGGATTTACTTTGAATCAATTTTCATTCAGAAATTCTAGTCAGTTTCACAAATAATTGCAGAGAAACAGCAAGGAGCATACTGAACATGCAATTTTGAAGTAGTATTTTCTTGTAAAATGTACTCCAGTAATCTTACATTTAAAAAAAAAAAAAATACAATGTGAAAGCAAAAAAAAAAAAAAAAGAAAAGATTTTTGTGTCACTGTAGCCATTTTTACAGTCATTTAAATTTATTAATTCCCAGATTTGATACCGGACACCAGAAATCTCTATAAAAACGTTTCAAAATCTTAGTAATAATTAAAGAACAAAAATTCATGGTGATTCACTGGTCAAAACGCGTGAGAACCTTAAGTGTGTAACTCAAAGTTAAATACATACTTTCAGGGTGCAATTATACACTCACAAAAGCTATTTTCTTGTTTGTTTTTTTTTGTATTTTTTTATGAAACCAACCAAAAAAATGACTATGATGATATATGAAAATATGATGTGTGTATCATGAGGAATTGCTTGAATATATTTGTTTTCTTGAAGCAACCACTATAATATTGCAGTTATCATGTTCTATTTTATAATTTTTAAAAATGCTACTTGTGATTTTGTAATAACCATTATCTTCCTTGTTCATTTGCTTATGTTAAGTAAGTTCCAGTTTAATTAGATTTTGAGTAATTATATTATTTAAATAAAAAGTAAATAAATAATACACCTAAATATGAATTATATAAATATAAATCATGAATATAATAAATAATAATAATAATTTAAAAATATTATTTTTTAAAATAATATCATTATTTAATAATTATATCACACATAACCTTATAAATAATTTAAAGTAGTGAAATTTAAATAGTATCCTATGAAAATATTCTACAATCTTTGTTTTGTTTTAGGGGTCATATATCCATGTGTGTTTGTGTTCTCGTCTAAATGCTTGTCAATGAAGTACATCACGTCCTGAAGTGTGGAGTGACAGCGTGTGTTGCAACCTGACCAGTGCTTATTTAACTGTGTGATTTACGCACTCACTCCCCACGTCTGAGAGGCAGGCCACTGCGCCCTATCTAAATGTTTAACAAGAGAATCACACTAGTGCATGGGGCTGTAAATCAAACCTGCAGCTCCTGTACAACCACCCTCACTATCAGACCCCACCAACCTGGAAGAGTCTCGTCTGGCTCATGGTTAAATGCTCTGGATATCTTTGTGGAGGCTAAAGCTGCTGCCAGCCGTATGTTAATGTAGATAGTGGTTTCTCATAGCGTAACTCACATCTGCAGTTAACCATAAATTATTAACTAGTTAAACACTCATCAATATTTGATTGAGAACCGCATTAAGTTGCCAAAACCTGGGGCAGCAACACGTTTCTTTTACTATTCCAGCTCAAGTTACTATATATATAAAAATATATATATATATATATATATATATATATATATATATATATATATATATATATTAGTGCTGTCAAACGATTAATCGCGACAAAAATAAAAGTTTTTGTTTGCATAATATATGTGTGTTCTGTGTATTTTTATTATGTATATATAAATACACACACATACAGTATATATTTTGAAAATATTTACATGTATGTATGTATGTATGTGTATATATATATATATATATTTATATATATATATATATATATATATATATATATATATATATATTACACACGCCCCAAACGTATTTAACATCCCTCTTTTTATTTGTATTATTTTTTTTACATTTTTATTATTATATTTAAATGATATTTCTAGTATTTATATTAATGTATTTAATATTGAGATTTACTATTATTTATTTACTTTTTATTTAAATAATAGAATTTTTATTTAAATAATAGAATTTTAAACAAGTTCCAATTTAAGTAAATGAAAAAGAAAGATAATCATGAAAAATGTAATTAACATTCAAATATTATTCAAATATAACACAATAACTGCATATTATAGGGGTTATAGTATTCTTTATGGTTTTAATTACCTAATAAAGTAAATAGTGTGTATTAAAAGAGGGTAATAACAAAAGTTCATCAAGACATCTTTAACTTGGGGTCTGTTCTTGTTATAGAAGTCTCAAATAGCTTTGTTGTTTTGTTTTTTATGATGTAATGAAGTGTGTTTGAGTTTGGACACTTATCACATCACAGTTGCTCAGCAACTGGAGCGGTGCCACATGGTGCCGTGGGGTTTCATACGGCGGTGGGTGGGCAGGCCTGTGTGCTCAGACATTGACTCATCCTGTCAGTCATCACTCCCCTGCCTGGGTCAAGTACTGCTCTCTCCTATTTAACCTCACGGACAGGCCTCCTCCATCAGCGGCAGGGGAGGGCCGGACGGCCTCATTTAGATGCTAATGTATTCTAAAGACTCATTAAGACACAAGTGTATTTGATCAATGAGTGACTGGCTGTGAGTTACGCATTTAGAGGGAAATGCTGAACCTAAACTAATCTGGTCTGCAGAAAGGTGATTCAGTGGATCTTGGATCCTCTGTTTGAATGGATTGATAACACAAGGTTTTATTCTGCAGTTTTAGGGGTGAATCGAATGAAAGAATGTCTGGCTTATATTTCAAACCAAAATTAAAAGAATGAAAGAAAATCTATTTTGCAATAATACATTTAATTAAGTACAAACGTCATCCAGTTCTCCACGCACGCACGCGCGCGCATGCATGCACGCACACACGCAACATTCAAGAGTTATCAGTAAAAAAAAAAAAAAAGTAAAAATATATCTGTAAATTTCTTTATGGTAAATTGATGATGATGATGATATATATATATATATATATATATATATATATAAGAGTGATTTTTTTTTTTGTGCATCATGATAAGTTGGCTTCACTTCTAAAATCTTGTAAAATCATTTTGCTAATTTTATTTCTTTTTATTTTGGAGTGAAATATGACCTGCACTTTTCTTTAAAATATTCACCCATAGCTTTCCTGTAGCTCAAATAGTAGAGCATGGCGCTAGCAACGCCAAGATTATGGGTTCGATTCCCAGGGAAAGCAAGAGCTGATAAAAATGTAAAAACTGTAACTTGAATGCTATGTAAGTCACTTTGGATAAAAGCGTCTGCTAAATGCATAAATGTAAATGTAGATGCTTTATGTTCTAAACACATTTGTGAAGACTGCTAATGAGAAGATGCACCATTCTATTGTCATTCTTATCATTATTATTGATTTTTTTAACCCACTAGTCCTACTGCAATGATCCTGACCTGGTCCTAGAACTGAAGAACCTGATAGTTATATTTGCAGACACTTTACAGGTATTCTCCAACTATGTTTTGTTTAAAGCATATCTGTTGATTTCACTTGAATTACACTTTGTTTTTTATTAATATTTATATCAAACAATGTCAAGATATTTATAAACTTGAGCTATAATATCTGCTGCTTACTCACTGTACACTTACATCTCATGAACACTTGACAATAAAACGTGGAACACACAACACTATCATACATTTATTTATTTAAAACATACTTATTTACATTTCAAATTTGCACATAACATACCTGTACATACAAAATTGTCTACTTCTGCTATTTTGTACATTGTCTATTTTGTATATTTGTATATTATTCTTTTTATTATCTGTGTCTTGTCACTGTCATTCTGTTGCACTGTGGAGCTTCTGTCACTAAAACAAATTCCTCGTATGTGTAAACATACCTGGCAATAAAGCTCATTCTGATTCTGTAATTGCCTTTGTTTTGTAGGGTTATGGCTTCCCTGTCAACAGACTTTTTGACCTTTTGTTTGAGGTTAGAGATCAGTACAACGAAACTTTGCTCAAAAAATGGGCCCTGGTGTTCAGGTAAGCTGAACTACAACTGCAGTGTTTCCGGTGTCAGTGAATTGATATGGGTGATTCTGCGTTATACATTGACATCTATGTTTTCTCTGCTGACACAGGGATATTTTTGAGCAGGACAACTATAGCCCCATTCCAGTGGAAAATGAAGAGGAGTATAAGGCTGTGGTCAGTCGCTTCCCCTTCCATGATGCAGAGATAGAAAAGGTTGGAATAATTAAAGTTTTTATGTTTTTATGTTATTTGTCTGTATTTTTTCTGTATGTTTTTGAAAGAAAGTCTCTTATAAAACATTTGACAATTTAAACAAACTGAATTCTGTTTTAATATATTTTAAAATGTCATTTATTTCTGTGATGGAAATGCTGAATTTTCAGCAGCCAATAATCCAGTAATTCAGAAATCAAACTAATATGCTGGTGGATATTCTAAAAGATTCTTTCCAAGAAAGCCATTTTGGCCAATTATTTGAGATAATTCGTACCTTGAATTGAGTCAGAATAGTCTCGAGAAAAAAAAAAAGTATATATACTAGTGTGATTCACAAGTTAACACAAAAGAAAGTGTAAGTATTTTTTTGGAAAATGGGTTGTGAATGTCTGTTCTTGTCGACTGGACATGAATCACCTTTTATTGTCTTTCTTGTTTATTAATCAGCAACAGTTTCCAAAGAAGCTGCCCATGTCCCAGTCAGTGCCTCAAATCTACTCTCAAGTGAAGGAGTTTATTTACGCCAGCTTGAAGTTCTCCGAGTCACTCCATCGCAGGTGAACAGAATCCACAACACCCATGAATCTACAGACAGCAGACATTCAGCAATTTTCAGTCTCATTCATTCAGTGTGCTTATTCTTGTTCAGAACAAAATACAAATATTAATCGAAAATCAACTTTGAATGTAGAATCTTGTTAGCAAAACAACCAAAAAGAAGACATCTAGAAACAGAATTTGGCTTGTGAAGCTGTTATCGTGACATGACATTCTCCATGGGAAGCCCTCATTTACGGTTCTGAACTGTCTTTAAAACCACCACCCTCCCCTCCACCTCCAGCCGTCTCTTCTGCCAATATTTGTTCTCTTTAAGCTCTGTGGCATTCGGCTGGTCGTTGTGAGGGGTCTGTGTTGTGCTTGTCACTGGCACCCCAAATTCTTTCCCAGAGGGTTAGAAGTGCACATAGCTGGAGGATTTTACCTCTCACTGTCCCTCCGAGGCGAGTAGCCACTGCTCAGCAGCAGAGATTAGTGGTTGACCAGTGGATCACCAATGCTGATATTTATCGGCTGATATTTGGCATTTTTTTAAAATATTGTAGCAGCTGCTACTTTTCTCTCTTTGCCCAACAAGTGTCAAAAGCAAGGCTTTTTTTTATTTTGGCAAAGCTGAGAACGCCAGCACCTGAGCTCTCATTCTCCATTTTATTAAGTTTATTGTCTTTGTTTAACTGTTTACTGTCTTATAAATTATTAGACAGAACTGTTAAACAAAGAAAGTAAATGAAATTTGAAAAAAATATTATTGCGTTTACTTTTATATTAATAATAATACGAAGGTAAGTGCTATAATACTTTCTCATATGCTGTCGGCATTCAGCAAAAATGCTTTTTTATCCATTAAAAAGTTGAATATCTCAGAAATATTTAATGCCACATACTTTGCAAACTTTTGGAATCCAACTTTAGGTCCTCTGAAGTATGCACTTCATATTCAGTGTTTACTGCATGTAAAATGAGAGAAAATATAATTTGCTGTACACATAAGACTTGCTAGATTTTTTTTATCAAGTTCAAATAATTTTTTCCATTTTCAAATTATTTTGAATTTAGTAAATATTATGTAAAATAAACATAAATTTCAATGCAGCATGTTCTTTTCTATCTTTAAATTGAATAGCGTTAAATATTTTAACTAAATCTTTTTTTTTTTATCATGTTGATACATATTTTCAAATGATTTCTAATTTAGTAAATATGTAAAACTAGTGCTGTCAATCGATTAAAAAATAACTAATTAATCGCACATTTTTCCTGAAATTAATTGTGATTAATCGTGATCAGTCCCACCCAAGTTTTTAAATATAATTTATAATTTTATAATTTATAAATGAGGGAGACAGTGCTGTGGTGCTCCAGGACAGTTTTGAAAACCACTGCATTTCAGAGACATGTTTTTAAATCTGACTCATATATAACTAATACTTCCATGCATGCACACTTTTAAGGCTTCAGTCGCATTTTTGGTAACTTAATGACTTAACTGACGACAGCTACAACATTGCATGCTCGTAGTTTCTTTCGTGCTTTAATATAAAATTATATTCAGCGCGACGGTGCATTTGTGCATGCAATTGAAGAGTGCACTACGAGCAAATATTTTTAACACTGTTAAACTGTAAAAATTAATTGCCTAAATTAACACGCTAATTTTTACAGCACTATGTACAAACAAATATGAATGGTTATTATCTGTAATTTAAATAGTGTAATATCATAAATATCAGTATTTTTTTTCATATTAATATATTTTCAAATGTTTTTAATTTAGATATTAAACATTTGCAGCATGTTATTTACTTTCTTTAAATTGAAAAATGTGTTATAATTTTTTTTCATATTGATTCATTTTCACGTGATTTCTAGTTTGGAAATCAATTCGGAAATCAGTCTAATATGTTAAAGGGGTCATATGATGTTGCTAAAAAGAACATTATTTTGTGCATTTGGTGTAACGCAATGTGTTTATGTGGTTTAAGGTTCAAAAAACACATTATTTTCCACATACTGTACATTATTGTTGCTCCTCTATGCCCCGCCTTTCTGAAACACGCCGATTAGCTCATCGTTCTGAGAAGCGAGGCGTGCTCTGATTGGCTAGCTATGTGATTGGCCGAATACCTCAAGCGTGAGACTGAAATGTTACGCCCCTTACCGTATTGTGATACCGTGTCCCAGCGTGACAACACAAAAACAATAAAAACCCATTACAAACAAGGCATTTGCATCCAGTGGGGACATAATTAAATTATGTAATTATTATGACATAATTACAGTAAACATTTCCATGTCTGCATTTGTGATTGGAGAAATGACAAACAAGCAGCACTACTCTACACAGCTCAAAACTCGCGTTTGAATCGTCAGTGGCAAATTCTTTAAATATGAAAACATACTTACAGGCTGTGAGTCATAAGCGCCAGACTGTCCTTGCAAAGTTAGAATTGCCCCACTTTATAGCTGGCAGGCTACTCCCAGGTTCAGGAAATAGTTCTCCGTTAAAATCCGCTGCACAAACTCTAATATTTGGGTTGAACTGTTCTGGAACAGTGTTGTAAATACAACTTAACCACTGATTTCTAGTTGTGTCCTCTTTTGGAAGCCCAAAGAAAGTAGTTTCGCTTTCACAACGAAACACACAGCATCTCCATGACATGGCGGCAGCAGCAACAATACTACAGCGAGAATAATAGTTCCACCCTCTTTCTTTGCATATACATTTGGGCGGTGTTTTGCAAATCTCCCCACACCGTGATGTAGACATGTGGGGGCATGTTTGAATGAGCCATTTTAGGTGGGCATGGCAGAGTCTTAACTTTTATAAAGAATACCTCTTTTGTTTTGAGACTTTAGTCTTTGCAACTTCAGGGATCTTATCTAAGCATGAACAGCTTGTAACACTCCAAAGAGAAAGGAAAACTTGAAATCGCATCATATGACCCCTTTAATGGATATTCTGACAGATTTTTTCCAAGAAAGACATTTTGCCTTGTATGATGTCAAAATATTCCCAAAATGAATATTTTTACCAAATGTGTTAGTGTTAGTGTTTAGTGGAAAATGGGTTATAAATATTATGTAAAATAAATATAAATTTATATATTTATATGCGTGTTACTTATCACCTTTAAAGCTGCAGTCCATAACTTTTGGCGTTCTAGCTGTTTATAAACAGAACTGCATGCGTCTTGTGGAAGAAGATTGTAGCCGGAGCTACTTCTCTCTGTTTATGTCTTTGATGAATCACACAGTTACTGGGCTACTCCACAGTGGTTCCACCAGTACCAGTCTGAAATAGTCTGAATATAAAAACTTATTATAAGTGTAACGTAATGATTCAGGATAAGCCAAAAACACGGTTTGGAAAATGGATTAATGAAGCACTTCCTTATATAAATTTAGTAAATTTTGAACACAAAAAAGTTACGAACTGCAGTTTTAAGTTGAATGGTGTGATATATATCGGCTTTATATAGGTCGTCAAAAATGCATATCAGTGGACTATCTTCTTATTGTCCTTTTTCCACCAAAGTGGTGCAGTCGCTGAGCCAGCGCTCGCCCAGGCATTAGCACAGAATACCAGCCAAACAGATTTTGCTTTGAGCAGTGATAAGAGTGTGAGGAGACCCACGAGGCTGTCAGAGCACTTATATCTAACACAGTCTTTTCCCCTCCTGTCCCTCCACTAATCAATGCAAACGACTGCAGATTTCACACTCCTCTCTAATGGTTTCTTTGTTATTTAAGCAAGCGATAATGAGCGACCTCTGCACCTCTTCATGGAGTGTTTACCACATGATCACTCCCTCCTAATCAACACCTCACACTGAGACACACAGTCACCAACCGCAAAGTCAACACCAACCAGCAGTGTCCTGTAAACACTCACACCTTACAAGCGTGCTGGGCAGCAGTAGGGCTAGTTGTGGACCCGGTCAGTACTAATGGGTGCAGACAGCAAGCATACTGTGCTTGGTTAAAGAGAGAGAGAAAAAAAGGAAATTCTGTCACCATTTACTCACCTTGACTCACCAAGTGTTTTTGTCCATACAATGAAAGTCAGTGGGGTCCAATGTTGTTTTGACCACGGCATTTTTTAAAATAAATTATTTTGCATTCTGCAGAAGAAAAATCATTTTGGGGGCATAATGTACAAAAGTAGATGTGAATACATTTTTAACGTTTCTTAAGGGCGTAGTTGCTTTCAAAACAATGTAGCTTTCTGCTAACAAGCTAATTTTTCAGAAAATAGCAGTGTAGCACATCAACTGCCATAATGCTTCGCTGTATTTGAATTTTCTCTTTCTTGCTCAAGTAGTGTCATGTTACGTGTCTACTTGGCAAATAAATAAATAAATGGACATAAAATATTGTTCTAAATTTAAAAAATGTATGTCTGAAGAAAGAGCAAAAATTTATGGTTGACTTAAAAACTAGCATAGCATAGGAAATTGGTGACTTGGTACCACATATCTTTAATAAGCTGAAATAAGTATAGTCATTTTAAAATTTAAAAGGTTGGTGTAAAAGGTAAAATTTCAGTTGGCGCCGATAGCCTTGTGGGCAGCAAGCCGACATACAGCGTCGTTGCGCAGTGGGCATCCTGAGTTCGAATCCAGACTCAAAGACCTTTCCCGGTCCCACCCCCATCTCTCTCCCACTTCGCTTCCTGTCAATTCTGATCTGTCCTACTGAAATAAATTGAAATTTTTGGTGAAAAATGCCAAATAAAAGTAAATTTCATGTCCATTGATAGTAAATTTTTTCTAACAATTTAAATTTCCTTTAGAAAAATCATATTTTATCCAAGGGAAACCATATAATAATCTCATGCAAATATTTTGCGCATCCTGTGTTTGTTTTCTTGAAATAGCCTTTATTTGTCCCCAAAATGACATACTCTGAAATAACAATTACATTTAAAAAAAAAGTTGCAGTGATCATTATCTATATTCAGTTTATTTTTAAAGTCTAAATAAGTGTTTTTAAAATTAAAATGTTCTTTAAATTAAAAACAAAAACAAAAAACTTTTTACTAACTAAACAATCCCCGCAACTAAAAAATGGTTTATCACCATGCATCAAGCATCATGATCATTTTTTTTCTTTTGTGGTGGACATTTTGGACACATTATTTTAAGTGTCCTTTTCTTGTCAGTATTTTATCTACAGTAAAACTAAAAATCAAGTCAGGAATCTTGGTGTGATTCTGGGGTCAGACCTTAGTTTTAGTAGTCCTATCAAAGCAATAACAAAATCAGCATACTATCATCTCAAAAACATTGCAAGAATTAGATGTTTTGTTTCCAGTCAAGACTTGGAGACACTTGTTCATGCCTTTATCACCAGCAGGGTAGATTATTGTAATGGTCTCCTCACCAGCCTTCCCAAGAAGACCATTAGACAGCTGGAGCTCATCCAGAACGCTGCTGCCAGGATTCTGACAAGAACCAGAAAAACTGAGCATATCACACCAGCCCTCAGGTCCTTACACTGGCTTCCAGTTACATTTAGGATTGATTTTAAAGTTCTTGTTTATAAATTACCAAATGTCCTAGGACCTAAATACTAGGGCTGCCCTCGACTAAGGATTTTTCTGGTCGACTAGTAGTCGTTCATTTTGAGCATTAGTCAACTAATCACACGTTTATTAATAAACCATTTAAATCATTATAATGAGCCTTTAATTGCCTAATTAGCTCTCAAGCACACGCATAAAGCTTGCCACAGTGCTCCAGCAGAAGTAATGATTATGAATGTGTCAGGGAAAAACAGTAAGGAGGCTGTATTAACATTTTAATAATTTGATAAACTAGTGCTTTCTTTGTTCTCGGTTTAAGAGATGAAGTCGGCAACACTGACTCATCTCCGCAGTAGAGGACGCGCCTGTATGCATGTTTCATACGTATTACATAATCTGAGAATATTTGTTTTCCATTTGAATTGGTTCATTTGAAAGTAGACATTTCATTCTCTATAGATATATTTTTAATGTCTGTAAGGCAAAGATATACACAGAGTTTCGCGCTCAAGTTCCCAGAGACCGAGATAGCAGAAAGCGCATCTTGTTTGCTTTCATTATTTTACAAAAGCGTGTTTTATTGTTATTGTGAGTGCACACAAATTAAAATTTTTACATTCCTTGTTTTATCGTTGTGATTATATGTTTTATGATTATTTTAATTCCTTTTATATGTAAAGCACTTTGAATTACCAATGTGCATGAAATGTGCTATATAAATAAACTTTGCCTTGCCTTAAAATAACCTATTGTCAAGAAGTATAATAATTGACTGTCAATTATGTTGAGTTCACTGTTATGGTGTGCAACATTTTTTTTAATGATTGCCATTCAAATATATAATCAAATTTAGGTTCACCTGATCAAGAAAATAACGTGGTTGTCAAGACAAAGTCTTTAAGAATAATTTAACCTTCTATGTGTCAGAGGAAACTTGAGTATATTGTATATGTGCATGAGCTAACAATCAGTGCAAGAGTTAACAATGTGTCCTGTCGACTATGTGTCCCAATTATATTACGAGACATAATTAAAAAGTATGTCTTTGAGCAAAGATTGAGCATATTTCTTGGTTAACTTGTATTTCAGCTCAACCGAGATTGACGACATGCTTCGTAAATCCACCAACCTGCTACTGACGAGGACGTTGAGCAGCTGCTTACAAAATCTCATCAAAAAACCACACATAGGATTAACCGAGGTAATGTTAATGTAACGAATTGCCCCATTCTGTTTGCGAAGCTCAGTTCGAAAATAACGTACGCCTTCCTTTCTATTCTGTTTTTCAGCTAGTTCAAATTATCATCAACACCACCCATTTGGAGCATGCGTGTAAATACCTGGAGGATTTTATCACGAACATCACCAATGTTTCCCCGGAAACGGTTCATACCACAAGACTCTATGGGCTTTCCACCTTCAAGGTAAAAGTCATTCACAGACATGTTCTTTAATTACACATTTCACTCGACTGTATAACCGCTATGGGCTCACTGTGATCAGAGAGCAGCCGTCTGGAGTGGTTCGCTCAGAGTAAAGCTGTCATCGACAACACAGGACAGGAGCCGCCTCAGGCTTCAAAAACTCCATACAGAGCTTGTTTTGATGCTACTGTGTTAAATGTATCAAAACGGAGGTGTTATCGGGTGACCTCTTTTTGAGTCATTAAACATGCAGCAGCATGTTAGCATTGCTCAAGTTTGATTACAATGAATTGCATAAGTATTCACCCCCACCCCTTTCCACATTTCGTTGTTCTACAACGTGAAATTGCATTCAATAAGGATTTTTTTTTTTAACCGTTTAAGATCCACCACGTTTACCAATTGACATGCCTAGAAAATATTTTTAATTGTAGCATGAAAAAGTATCATAGATGTCAGAGGTCAAAATGAAGGTGTTATCAGGTGACCTCTTTTCAGTCATTAAACGTGCAGAAGCATGTTGGCATTGCTCAAGTTTGATTTCACTTCATTGCATAAGTATTAACTCCCAACTTTTTTCGCGTTTTGTTGTTTTGCAACTTGGAATTGCATTTGATAGATTAACCATTTGAGATCCGCAAAATGTATACCATTTGATATCTAAGCAAATTATGTTTGATTGTTGCATGACGATTTAGTGGTTGCAACATTTATTGCTTCGGTTGGTAATTGATTTCCAGTGCAACTAGGAATTTTCCACATTTCGCTGTTTTCTAATCTTGCATTCGATAGGAAATTTTTACCGTTTAATATGCAAAAAATGCTTGCCATTTGATATGCATTTGAATATTTTTGATGGTAGTATCAAAAGTAAAACAAATAACAGTCGTATTGCTTGCAAAATTTGTTTTAGTACTGTTTAAATACATCTCAGCATTCAGTTGGCAATCGGTTGTATCTGTGTTTGTACACTTCTGGAGGAATTCTCCAAATGTTGTTGTTTTACAACTTGGAATTGGATTTGAAAGGGAATATTTACCTTTTTTAAAAATTAAACAAAAAAGCGTACATTTAATGGTTGCAACATTTATTGTTTCAATACTGTTTAAAATCATCTCAGGAATCATTTAGTAGTTGGTTTTACCAGTGTTTATACACTTCAAAAAAAATTTGAATTTATGGTTTCTTATTTTTAGGATGCCAGACATGCAGCCGAAGGAGAAATATACACCAAACTCAACCAGAAGATTGATGAATTCATTCAGCTGGCTGATTATGAATGGGGCATGGCAGAGTCAGACGGCAGGGCCAGCGGCTACCTCATGGATCTCATTAACTTCCTACGTAGCACCTTCCAGGTCTTCACACACCTTCCAGTAAGTTCCATACCATCCTATTCATACGCAGTCTCGCCATGAATTTGTGACCATTCTTCATCCGTGAGTTCATGTAATGTGTGTTATTGCATGTGTGGCGTCAATCAGTGTTGCATTTATAGGTGTTTAGATGGTCATACCTGGGGGGAAGTTGTAGGAGCCAACACGTTTTCTAGTTTATGCCCCTCTTTTGACTTTCCACTGTTTGATATTTGGTGTAAATCATTGCGTAAGTGCACAGGAATGTCGTGTTTGGTGTTATAGGTGTCATTACACAAACATACGACGTCCGTTACCAGTCGAATCTCTGTCTATTCCTGCACATAATCAACACTGACAACTCCCAGCTCATCCATTCACTGAGAACGATACAGCTTGCTTGCGTTTCTCTTCAGCTGCCCTGTCCTCTTAAGCAAATTAATTTAACCTCCAGTTTAAGTTGGTTATGCTTTGGTTGCTCTACAATGTAACATCTTTCCTGTAAGTGAATGTATTCCTTGATTTATTTTCTGCCAGGCATGCTTGGTTTTTCTGATTTTCCTTTGTCTGTCCATTTATTATCGCTATACTTTCTTTCCCTGTCCGTGTTTTATTTTCTTGGGGTTTCCGCTCAGAATAACAACAATGATCATGCTGCGATGTCGGTAAGTAGACTCTCTTCGAACCCTAGAGGAGGAAGAGAACAATTACGATAATTTAAAAGCAAAAAAAAAAAAAAAAAAGACATTAAAACTGCATGTTATTGTCAGCTCTGTGGACTTGCTGCCAGCCTTGTTTTGCTTCCCTTTTCACGTGCAATGCATAATGTAATCCAGATCGATTGGCATGCTGCCCCTGATTTGCTGCCCATTATTGTCTGACGCTGATACCAGTATCTGCAGAACACATGTGCCATTCTTACTTGAGATTCACTAGCACTAGTCGCAGGATTAAAGGGACAGTTCACCCAAAAATTAAAATTGTCACCTTATGTTCCAAAAACCTTTATTTCTTTATTTTTTCGGAACACAAAAGAAATTATTTTGATGAGTGTTTTTGCCCATAAAATGAATGTAAATGGGGTCCAAAACCTCACTGACTTTGATTGTATGGACAAATTTTTTTTTGGGTGATCTATTTCTTAAATGGTCTCAATAATGAGTCTCTCAATTCAGAATGCTGCTTTATTAATGCTGCATAATGACACATTCTAACCTACAACCCTATCAGGATGGCTAGATGTCATTATATGTCAAGAATACTCAGATGTTACATAATCTGTATGTTATCACAGCTAACTCACTTCACACTAATTCATTTAATATATGCTGAATTAGTATAAAAATAGACCATAAAAAATTGTATTTGTGGTTGAAAGAGATGAAAGCACAAAAAAGGGTTTTAGAACATAATAGCCATTCAGCTCACATTTTAAGGAAACTTGCATGTTTTTTTAACACAATGGGATGAGACAAATGGCTAGCCATTTTGTTCATCACTATTTCCAGTTCAGTTTTTATTTCCGCTGTTGTGATGGGTTCGGCCCACAGTCAGATCTCATTGGTCCAATAATCCAGTTCACATCAGTTATTTTAGTATCATGGAGATACTATTATAGTTGTTAAGTGGGGACACTTAATTTCTAGCGATTATCGTCGATTTGATTGCACAGATACTATTTAAACTAAACAATGACATCTCTGAATTCAATAATGAAATGCCTTTAACTGAAAATTGAGTGTTTAATCTTATAATTATACATTACTGACACTCTATCCTTCAATTTGATACTGTTAAGTGCTTTGACACAATCTGTATTGTTAAAAGCGCTATATAAATAAAGGTGACTTGAGTTGTTATTAATATTTTGAATTAGTTTTCATTTTTATATTTCCCGTTTCCATTTTAATTTGAGGTTTTAGTAATTTAGTGTTTTTGCCATTTTTGTTAGTTTTATAAGTCTTTTTCTGCCTATATAGTTTTTATTCATTTGGATTTTAGTTTTCGTTCTACATTAATTAAACCAATTGAAACTAATTGAAATACATTATTCCAGTTAACGTTCATTTTACTTCAAATAACAGGTTTTTGTTTTTTTTTAAATTATTTATATATATATATATATATATATAAATAAATATACATATATATAAATAAATATACATACAGTGCCACTTGAAAGTTTGTGAACCCCTTGCAGAATCTGTGAAAATGTGAGTAATTTTAACAAAATAAGAGAGATCATACAAGATGCATGTTATTTTTTTATTTAGTACTGTCCTGAGTAAGATATTTTACATAAAAGATGTTTACATTTAGTCCACAAGATGAAAAAAATAGCTGAAATTTTTAAAATAACCCCATGCAAAAGTTTGTGAACCGTTGGTTCTTAATACTGTGTGTGGTTACCTGGATGATCCACGACTGTTTTTTGTTTTGTGATGGTTGTTCATGAGTCCCTTGTTTGTTCTGAACAGTTAAACTGAGCACTGTTCTTCAGAAAAATCCTCCATGTCCTGCGGAATCTTCTGGTTTCCAGCATCTTTTGCATATTTGAACCCTTTCCAACAGTGACTGTATGATTTTGAGATCCATCTTTTCACACTGAGGACAGTTGAGGGACTCAAACACAACTATTAAAAAAAGGTTCAAACATTCACTTATGGAAATACAATGCATTAAGAGCCGGGGGGTGAAAACTTTTTGAATTTGAAGATCAAGGTAAATTGTTCTTAATTTGTTTTCCGGGAAACATGCAAGTATCTTCTGTTGCTTCCGAAGGGCAGTACTAAATGGAAAAAAATTATATTTCTACAAAATAAGAAAAAATTGGACATCTTCATCCTGTTCTAAAGTTTTCACCCCCTGGCTCTTAATGCGTCGTGTTTCCTTCTTGAGCATCAGTGAATGTTTGAACCTTTTTTTGCTGAAAGATGCTGGAAACCTGAAGATTCCGCAGGACATGGAGGATTTTTCTGAAGAACAGTGCTCAGTTTAACTGTTCAGAACAAACAAGGGACTCATGAACAACCATCACAAAACAAAAAACAGTCGTGGATCATCCAGGTAACCACACACAGTATTAAGAACCAACGGTTCACAAACTTTTGCATGGGGCTATTTTAATAATTTCAGCTATTTTTTTTACTAAATGTAAACATCTTTTATGTAAAATATCTTACTCAGGACAGTACTACTTAAAAGTAACATGCATTTTGTATGATCTCTCTTATTTTGTTAAAATTACTCACATTTTCACAGATTCTGCAAGGGGTTCACAAACTTTCAAGTGGCACTGATATATATATATATATATATATATATATATATATATATATATATATATATTTATATACAGGTGCATCTCAATAAATTAGAATGTCGTGGAAAAGTTCATTTATTTCAGTAATTCAACTCAAATTGTGAAACTCATGTATTAAATAAATTCAGTGCACACAGACTGAAGTAGTTTAAGTCTTTGGTTCTTTTAATTGTGATGATTTTGGCTCACATTTAACAAAAACCCACCAATTCACTATCTCAACAAATTAGAATACTTCATAAGACCAATAAAAAAAAAACATTTTTAGTGAATTGTTGGCCTTCTGGAAAGTATGTTCATTTACTGTATATGTACTCAATACTTGATAGGGGCTCCTTTTGCTTTAATTACTGCCTCAATTCAGCGTGGCATGGAGGTGATCAGTTTGCGGCACTGCTGAGGTGGTATGGAAGCCCAGGTTTCTTTGACAGTGGCCTTCAGCTCATCTGCATTTTTTGGTCTCATGTTTCTCATTTTCCTCTTGACAATACCCCATAGATTCTCTATGGGGTTCAGGTCTGGTGAGTTTGCTGGCCAGTCAAGCACACCAACACCATGGTCATTTAACCAGCTTTTGGTGCCTTTGGCAGTGTGGGCAGGTGCCAAATCCTTCTGGAAAATGAAATCAGCATCTTTAAAAAGCTGGTCAGCAGAAGGAAGCATGAAGCGCTCCAAAATTTCTTGGTAAACGGGTGCAGTGACTTTGGTTTTCAAAAAACACAATGGACCAACACCAGAAGATGACATTGCACTCAAAATGTGGAAACATAACACTGGACTTCAAGCAACTTGGGCTATGAGCTTCTCCACCCTTCCTCCAGACTCTAGGACCTTGGTTTCCAAATGAAATACAAAACTTGCTCTCATCTGAAAAGAGGACTTTAGACCACTGGGCAACAGTCCAGTTCTTCTTCTCCTTAGCCCAGGTAAGACGCCTCTGACGTTGTCTGTGGTTCAGGAGTGGCTTAACAAAAGGAATACGACAACTGTAGCCAAATTCCTTGACACGTCTGTGTGTGGTGGCTCTTGATGCCTTGACCCCAGCCTCAGTCCATTCCTTGTGAAGTTCACCCAAATTCTTGAATCGATTTTGCTTGACAATCCTCATAAGGCTGTGGTTCTCTCGGTTGGTTGTGCATCTTTTTCTTCCACACTTTTTCCTTCCACTCAACATTCTGTTAACATGCTTGGATACAGCACTCTGTAAACAGCCAGCTTCTTTGGCAATGAATGTTTGTGGCTTACCCTCCTTGTGAAGGATGTAAATGATTGTCTTCTGGACAACTGTCAGATCAGCAGTCTTCCCCATGATTGTGTAGCCTAGTGAACCAAACTGAGAGACCATTTTGAAGGTGCAGGAAACCTTTGCAGGTGTTTTGAGTTGATTAGCTGATTGGCATGTCACCATATTCTAATTTGTTGAGATAGTGAATTGGTGGGTTTTTGTTAAATGTGAGCCAAAATCATCACAATTAAAAGAACCAAAGACTTAAACTACTTCAGTCTGTGTGCATTGAATTTATTTAATACACGAGTTTCACAATTTGAGTTGAATTACTGAAATAAATGAACTTTTCCACGTCATTCTAATTTATTGAGATGCACCTGTATATATATATATACATATATATATTTGCCTCTTGCCTGGTTAGGACTTATATTTGTGGTGCAACATTTACATTTTTTGTGCAAAATAGTAGCATTTATTAAGCATCTTTAAGTTTTTTTTTTTTTTTTTTTTTTTCACATTTTTGATCTCAGAGAGCATCTGAAAGATTTTTAAATGGGATGAATTTTTAGAGGGCCTGCTCTTATAGTCCTGATTTTCAAAATGTTTTTTATATCTCTTGAAATATAGAATAATGTCCATGATTTCTGTATTTATTGTCTTGTGTTTTTTAATTATGATATGCTTGTTAAACAGAATTGGTTGTGGTGCTTGAGTGTTTTATGTTGCTTACACATAAAATAATACAAGTGAAATATTTAGTCTTGTTTATAGTGTGAGGTGTCTAATGGATATCATCATTGATAACATGATAATAACGGGGTTCGTTTTTGTGAAGAGCTTTGTTTGCAATTTTTGCTTTGGATAGAATAACTAAATGGAATTTTTTATTCATTTCGTTGCTAGTTATCAGCATGTACTGGTGGAGCAGCTGTTGCATGAGTTTTACATGTGTTTGAGTGTTTGGCGTCTGGTATTGCCGGATTTTACTGGTCTTTCACCTTTTTCCTCTTTACAACCCTGCTCATTTTGAGTGTGTCGGCTTGCATGAACGAATGCTGTAGATATGAGACTAGATGTTTCCGTGTGTTTGTGTCTGAATTGAAATCCATCAGATGGTGGATTTTCAAGAGATGGAAAACTTTTGTCATCTCCATTTTGCGTCATTACTTCCACTGATTTAGATTTTAGGTGTTAAGGATGGTTTTATGAATTATGGAAATGAATAAACATACACTTCCAAAGGTATCTATGTGCTTACTTTCATACATTCACCTAAAAGTAGTTCACCTTTTCTGTCACTATTTACTCACCCTCATGTTGTTCCAAACCCAATGTTTTTCTGTCCTCAGTAGAAAAAAAAAAAGAGGAATTTTTAAAGAATAACCAGGCTGATCTTTTAAAAATTAATTGAATGTGAATGGTGACTGGAGCTGCACATACAAAGCTATATTATGCTATATTATCAAACAAAGATATATTATGATATAACACTATCAGAAGACTTAAACATAGAGTATGAATCATATGGACCACTTTTAGTTCTTGACAGACCCATTCACATTCACTTTAAATATACGGAAACAAGCAGTCAGTATATGCTACAGTAGGCGCATTTCCATTACAGATTTGCACAAAACTTTGGCGATTATTTAATAAATGTCGATTAAAAAAGTATTGCAAAATAACAGCGTTTCCATTAACCAATGTTATGCGATTAAAACGTAACTTTTTCCTCTCACGATAAGTCATGGCAATAGATTTTGGTGGGATTTTAATGGATTTTGGCTATATTTATTTGAAGGCGTATGCGTGTATCTTTACTGAAGCAGCGTGGAGAGCCGCTTGTTTTTTGCAGTTTTGCAAAATATTCCTTTTTCGAATTACCTGAAAAACCACCTCATGTGAGCGTAAAAACTTTTTTGCGATATATGGGAGTTTTTGCAAAATTGACACGTTTCCATTAGGCGTATTTTCAATTCATAATTTCAATTTACGCAATTTGAAGGGTAATGGAAACGCAGCTAGTGATTTTGAAAAAAATGAAACTGATTTTTCAGTTTCAGGGGGAAAAATGAAATTTAGTGAAATTTAATAGCAAATTTTGAAATTTAAAAATTGTTTTAAAATTAATCCTACACCAAATATTTTTTTTGTGTGTGTGTGTGTATATATATATACATATGTCCCACCAGGATTTCACTTTTTTTTCTTTCAGATTTGTGCAGCTTAAAATTTCAGAATTTGCTGTGGCTTTTCTCAAAAAATGGCTGCAATATTTGCTTTTTTTGCGTTTTTGCGTTTTTGCAGTGAAAACACACCAGTAATCATGATGTACTTTTGTAATTAGTGTTAGTGACAATAAGATTAAAATGACCTGTAAATACTTTTGTGTGTAATTACTGAAACTGTTTCTGGTTCCCAGTGCACAAGGTAATGGTCACACCAGCATTGAAATACATATAATTCTGCTTTTCTTAAAATACAGAATTGTGTTGAACACAATAGCTTGCACATTGTCACTGGATCAGTATTTAATCAGTGACCATATTATAAATGTTAAATTGAAAAAAATTATTATTTTATGTTTTTACAATTGAACAATTATATATCGTCTGAAATACTTAAATAGTGCATATTCAGTAAAATAATGTACTTATTTCAATCTAATCTAGGCTACTGGTGAAATCAGGCATTACGGGCACGATACATATTGATTTATTAGTTGAGATCCTAAATTATGAATTATTATTAGCTAATTTTTTTTTATAAGAAGATTATGTAAGAAAAAAATCATATGGGCTTGGAGCAATATTTTAGGGTGAAACTGCTCAGAGATACTTCTAAATTAGCTATTACTTTATGTTCCTAGAGTGGCACAGACCCTGATACTAACTTTGGTTCATACTCTGAAGTAATTAAGACTTTGAGATAGAAAAGCACTGATGCCGTGTGTAGCTGAGGACACCTGTCCTAACGGTTTGTCGGTATGTTTGTGTGCCGTTCCTCAGGGTAAGGTGGCACAGACGGCGTGTATGTCTGCCTGTAAACACCTGGCCACGTCACTGATGCAGATGCTGCTGGATACTGAGCTCAAACAGATCAGCATGGGAGCCATTCAGCAGTTCAACCTGGATGTCATACAGTGTGAGCGTGAGTAGTGCGTCTTTAATAATTTAATAATTGCGTATTTGCAATGCCATCTCCATGTTCATTTCAATAGTCCACCCAGTAATGAAGCTTTTGTCATAATTTACTCACCCTCTTCTTTCATTGTAAGAAAAAGATCACTGAAATTTGCAGTATAAAAAAGTTGTGGTTGCCAAAACTTTACTATAAAATGTTATGTAGATTTTACAGATTGAACGTAAATTTTAAAGTTAACCATAAATATATTTCATTACCTGATATTAATATATCAACCCACTGAAATACTAATCACTAATACACTGGGGGAAAAAAAACAACAACAAATAACACAGGAGGTAAAAAAAAAAAAAGCCATATGTAGAATCAAGCTAATCAGCAAGCAGTTTTTTCCCAAGCTGAAGTAAATATTAATATATACAAGGTGCACACAGTGTCATACACAAATACAAAACACAGTCATGGTAATACACAACACAAAAATAATGCAGTAAACATTAATTTGACAACATAAGATGTAACATAAAACACTAATGTGCATAGAACAACTAAGAAGAAACAGTTATTTCAAGGAAAAAACATTAAATGTGAAGTATCCCACAGGGAATTCTGGCAATGTCAATTTATGTTTTTTCACTGTAAATTATAAGATGATTTGTTCTTTTTCACTTCCAAAACTACTGTAAAATCACATAAAATGTCCCATTAGATTTATTACAAATTTTCACCATATAGAGTTAAAGAACCTTTTTACAGTAGTATTTATACAGTTTTCACCATAAAATTATGATGATTTTATAGTGTAGTCCCTGTACACTATAAAAGTGGTCCATATGCTTTATTTTAAGCCATGCAACAGCTTTGTAAGCGAAGTCTAAAATAAAAGGAATCATTTTTTAAATGCATCTTATCTGCCGTAAATCATTAATTAATAAACCAGACCTTTTACAAAAAACATCCATTCCGAAAGTTTGAGCATTACCATAAACCATTTTCAAAGCGGAATAAGACTAATGCACTAACAGACAGGCGTGTCAGTCTTATGCTCTGTGAAGCGCAGCATGGCGGTAGATGCATTCATGCAGCAGGTATTATTGATATTGTCAGCTGTTCTCAGAAGCAGTTATCTGAGTTACACTCTTTCAAGGAACATTCCTCATTACCCACACTCCACCTGCTCTTGGAAATCTACACCTGTTCTGAAATGAGCTGATATGGAACAGTTTAGAGCAACATTACTCGCTTATCCATTTGAACGTTCATTCATCTTACATGTGCTGCATTTGCATGCATTACCCACCCATATGAGGATATCATTCATAGTTCTACTGAAAATGGAAATGCTGTTTCGAAGCCATGTGACAAAACTGTTGTCTGTGGAATACAGAACAAGATGTTTTCTAAAAAAAAAATCAAATATATTCAAATAGAAGAAACGTTATTTTAAATTGTAATTCACGTGGATGCTCTAGCTCCAAATATTTACATTTTTAGGTCCATTTCTGTCTTTGATCATCTTCGATACTTCAGTTTTACCAAGTATATCAAAAGTGTATAATTGAGGATCACAGCAAACAGGCTTATTCGTAGCTTTAATATGTGATAATTATAGCTCAAGTATTATATGAGGAGTTTTCTTTTTTTTTTAGCTAAAGAAGGAAAAAAACCCACTGCTATATGTGTTCTGTTTGTTTGCAAACCTTTGAACATCCTTATAGCTGTTTTGTGGATTTGCTTTAGACATTGTAATTAGTGCTTTTAGGCATATGTCTAAAATGGCATATGACACATTTTTAAGGAACGGAGCACATTTCCGCTGATCTCCATTGGGCTTAATGGCTTCATCCTGATCTGAAATTCATTGGACTTCAGAATTATGAAAACAGACCCAACCATTTATGGAGCTGACCTTAAAATGTTTCTTTCCCAAGTCAAAAGATCCTCAAGTGTCTATGATATTGTGAAATGCGAAAACTCATCTCATTGAGTTTTCATCTCTGATATCTCCCTGGGGAAGTCCATAAGTCCCTTTGGTTCCGAATGGCACAATAGAGATGTCAGAGAACAGTGTACATCAATAATGTTAATATGTGGACAGTTCTTTGGTTCTAGCATC
Organism: Spinibarbus caldwelli; assembly: GCA_039654775.1. Classification (NCBI taxonomy): domain Eukaryota; kingdom Metazoa; phylum Chordata; class Actinopteri; order Cypriniformes; family Cyprinidae; genus Spinibarbus; species Spinibarbus caldwelli. Next base: position 23,547,819 of record CM077257.1, read on the forward strand.
ACATCTCCTCAGCCATTTAAGGTTTCAGTCATGCTACATCACTGTCAGCAGAAGTGAAAGGCTGTGTGTCTGCATGCTCGCATCTGTTGCCTCAGGTCACAGATGTCTAGAGTTTGTGAGGGTTCAACATCACAGGTACGACAGGGAATGTCTGACCCTTTTCGAAGGTCTGAATGGTTTGTCCCATTAGCGGCAGTTTATCTTACGCTAGTCAAAACACAGACAGTTAAGATGCACCCATAGGAATACTTATCCCAAGTTGTGAGTTTACTGTCTGATTTGTCTGAATAATTGCTTGTAATTTATAGTGTGTCAGTGGATAGTTGACAGGGAGATGTAGGAAAAGTGAGGTCACATGCGTTTGGGACGTAATCAAGGTCATACATGCACTTTCATTCAGACTGAAACAGTAATCTCTTTTTAAAATGTTTAAAACACTCCAACTGAAATCTTACCAGTCCAGTTTTTGTAGTTTGGCCTCTAGCATACATACACATTAATGGGAACACAAGTGGCCTCAGTGCACTTGCTCTAAATGACAGAGGTGACATGCAACATGAATTTAGTCCTTAAAATATTTAATTTTACATCTTGTATACTTGAAGACTGCAGCTCAACTATGCAAAAAAAAAAAAAAAAAACTGTAGATCAATTATAAGTGCACATGAACACATACTGACTGAAGACAATGTCTTTGCTGGCTTCACAAACTTTAAACCAGTGTAGTTCACTGTCTGAACAGCACAACTGATTCTTCTCATAAATGGTCATACTGTATTACAAAGCTCTCTGGAATACTTGATTCTTATGGTTGATCCAGCATTCAACAGTCAGAAATTTGAACAAAATGATAGCTAATCTGAATAACTTGACTGATCTTCAACATAGCTGAGCTAGTTTTATCACTAATATCAGTCTAATAGATATGATCATCTGGTTTTAGAAAACCATAGATTGAGTGAGTGAGTTATGATCATCTACAGTAGTTTTAGGAAACCATAGATTGATTGAATGAGGTAGTTACTTGTGATCATCTAGTTTTAGAAACCCATAGATAGAGTTACGGAGTTATGAATATCTAGTTACAGAAAATCATAGATTGAGTTAGTTATGATCATCAGGTTTTAGAAAACCATAGATAGAGAGAGTGAGTGAGTGAGTGAGTGAATGAGTTAGTTAGTTATGATCAACTAGTTTCAGAAAACCATAGATAGAGTGAATGAGTTAGATGTTAGTTATCTAGTTTTAGAAAACCATAGAGAGTGAGTGTGTGTGAGTTATGATCATCTAGTTTAGAGAGAGAGAGAGAGATATTGATTTAGTTAGTTAGTTAGTTAGTTGGATAGGTAGTTTTGATCATCTGGTCTTGGAAAGCTGTAAGTTAAATTACAAATATAAACAGCAACACAAGTCAGAATAGTTTGAAAGTCTGAACCAAGTTTGGTGGATGTAGCTTAAATGTTTTAGGACAATTTAGTGTTAGAAATTTTAGTCTCAGAAATGTAGTAATAATAATAATTAGTAGTGTTGGCTTTATCAAGTTTTGGTTAATGTTTCAGGGTAACAAAAATGCTTTGTAAATATTGTTCAGGGGTTTAATTTGATGTCTTTACATAACGCACACCAACTAATTGTTTTTTAAATATTATTTTCCTGTTCCTTTCACAGTGTTTGCCAGTTCAGAGCCCGTGCCAGGATTCCAGGGGGACACGCTGCAGTTGGCCTTCATTGATCTCCGACAGGTACAGACCTCTCTGCAGACATGACCATTCTTGATCCACAGTCCCTGTGAGTGAGCTGAGGGGAAGGGTGGAGAACATATAGCATTAACAGACACTAATGGATTATCCCAACCTGAACACGCTTACCTTCAGGAGGGGAAATCACTTAGTCACAGTGGGGTTCATTATGTTATCAGGAGCTCTTTCTTCATTTGGTCCTGTTTTTTGTGCTGCTTTGAGTTTGAACTTTTAATCTGGGCCTGAGGTGCTTAAGGTGTAAACCTGGGGTCATGTCAAGGTTTCTTCTACAAAGGTATGTCATATAAGAAAGTATTATTCGGGCGTGGAGTTAATAGCACTCAGTTTAAAATCCCTTTGGTTTCTAATACCTCTATTTATGTTCAGCAGAAAGCAGAATGTGTCTTCAAATCACACATGCTGCAGTATTCCTTCAGTTTTTAGGATGCTGTTGAAGGAAAACAAAATGCATTTCTGTCTTAAATGTCCCACCCTCTTGTCCTGATTTTGGTTGTGTAGAACTCAAGCTGTGTTTTTCAAGACATCCTGACTGCTCTATTCCATGTAATAAAAAATCAAAGGGGACTGGGACTTTCAAGCCCTTAAAGGGATAGTTCACCCAAAAATGAAAATCCTCATGTTGTTTCAGAGCTATGACTTTCTTTTTTCTGGAGACCACAAAAGAAAGAGTTATGGTAACCAGTCAGTTTGGTGATCATTGACTTCCACTTTAAAGCATGAAATATCTTCTCAAAATACCTTTAAAAGAATCATAAAGGTAGACCATTAAATGCCATTAACATCAGGTTTTCAGTGATGTTTGATTACAATTTTGTTCCTCACATAATGCTATTGTATGACTTAAGAGGACTTAGAATATAGTAAACAATTTATATACAACACATTAAAGGTGGGGTATGTAATTTTTCAAAAACGCTTTTCCGAGTCGGGGCTGAGTACCAAAACAAACTTGTAGCCAATCAGCAGTAAGAGGCATCTACTCATGATGTGGAGGAGAGAGCGTTCAGTGCACAGGACGGACATTAGCCGAATCGAGCGACAGAAAGATAGAGATGGCGGATAAAAAACAAAAGGGGAAAACATCTGCGGAACGATAAGGCAAGAAGTAGGACCCGTGTAAATATCGGATCAGCTTTCCAGTGCAGGAGAGAACTCAAGGAGCAGAAGGCTTGCGATTGGACGCCGAGATTGCTTTGTTTCTTCTCCATAGGTGAGTAACACCGTGTCTACACCGGACGCGCCGCGCCTGTCTGTCTACACTGGACGCGATAATGCGACCATTGAAAATTATTTGAAGTCAGCACGTCATAAATAGAACGCAGCAGCAGTTTTTGGTTGGGGATTTGACGCGCCGCACCGCTCGCGTCCGGTGTAGATGCGGTGTAACATTGGTTTTGCTTTGTTTCACAGAACTAATCGTTGCCTGAGTTGCATACGTATGTGTGGGGCGGAGCTATCAAAATAGGGGCGAGACCCTTCTGGGGTAGGGGCGTGTTTGTTTTGGTGATTTCAGATATCAACATTGCCTGACAGAAATCGCTTACCCCACCTTTAATAATACTTTTTGGTGCTTTTTAGGATCTTGACAGCCTGAGTTCTTATTTGCATCCATCATAAAGAGCGGCCACTATATGGACCATTTTCACATTTCCAAGGTTCTCCGAAGCGAAAGTCATCATAGTTGGGTGAACCTCTATAGTGGTGATAGTGATAAAGTTTGAAATGACATGAGTAAATGATGACACAATTTTATTTTTGGGTGTAATTTTGGGTGAAATTTCAAACCACATGCTGAATCACATACATCATCTGTTCATGGGAAAGCTCTGGCTTGATCTGCGTGGCACGCACCGGTCAGGGTGGTGTCTTTCAGTGTGACGACTGTGGCCGCTCACCAAGACCTCTTGATTACCATTAGCTTGACACCACTTTGATCCTCGCCTGGTTTCTTGGAGAATTTGCTGACAGCTTCTCTCAAGTGCTCTCAGCGAGCTCTGGCTCCAATTCAGGCAGAGTGAGCTCGGACAAGGTTAGAGATAAGGAGAGTGGAGTGCTGGCCGTCAGAATTTACCTATTCACCCCAACCCCCCCGTGTAGATAACCTTCCCATCATGCATTATGACGCAGATCTGCCCTAGAGCTCTTATCGCAGTCAGACACGAAGTTGATGCCAGGCTACCGCTTTTTTTTTTTCTTTCTTTTTTTTGAGCATGTGCCGACACCAAATAGAGAGGTCACAATCTCCCTGCCAATCACGCAGCGGCTAATGGAGCGGCTCTTGTTTACTCTGTTGTGTTTTAAACGTTTTAAGTTCTTGTTGTCTGTAAGGTGATACTGTGCAGGGCTGCAGATGCTTGTACTAATACTGGTAAAAATTCACTTGCTAACATCACTTAAAAGAGACTAAAATGTCTGAAGGCACATTTCTGAACACGCCAAGTTTTCCTGTGTTCTTCACTTTCACCAGCATCGCGAATAAGTATCTAAAACTAGCGATGCTGCTAACTTGACGCCTTTTTTCAGTAGCGTGAGAATATATCAGTTATTCACAGTAATACAGCTTTTCCCGTAACTTTCTACTTTTTGCAGCAGTTAGCAATTAAAACAACATTTAAAATATTGCTGTTTAAAGTCTGTGTTGTGAATTGAGGCAATAATCAAAAATGTTCATATTCTCTCTTATGTATAGCATTAATGTAGCTGTTCAGTTTTCTTTCTTTCTTCATTTCTTACATTTACTTACTTGCTGGCTTACCATTTCCTGCATTCCCTAAGAATCAAACAATGACCCTGGTGTTATTAGTGTCATACTGCATGTTCTGAGCTACATGAATGCTTCACCATTAACACTACAGTTCAAAACTTTGGGATCTGTGAATATTTTTTTATATATTTTTTTTATGTTTTTGAAAGAAGTCTCTTATGCTCACCAAGGCTGCATTTATTTTATTAAAAAAACAATAAAAACCATAATATTGTGAAAATGTATTACAGTTTAAAAGAACAGTTTCAGCATCATTACTCCAGTCTTCAGTGTCACATGATCCTTCAGAAATCATTCTAATATGCTGATTTGGTGATCAAGAAACATTACTTATGAGCATCAGTGTTAAAAACAGTTGTTCAGCTTAATGTTTTTATGAAAACCGTAAAACATTTTTCAAGATTCCTTGAATAGAGCATTCGATTGAACAGCATTTATTTGAAATATAAACGTGTTTCTTGCCACTTTTGATCAATTTAATGCCTCCTTTCTGGAAAAAGTATTACTGATCCCAAACTTTTGAAAAGCAGTGTATACTGTATATAAACAAGGTGTATTATAGTATATATTAGGGTGTATTTAATGTCAATGTAATGCTGTCATCCTAATTGGAATTTAAAACTCATTGTCTTGTACCAGAAAAATGCAGCTCTGAATAAATGCTCATTGCAGTTGATAGTTACATATGTCCCCTTCAAATGAACCTTCAACTCATCTTTGACTAAAACATTCAGAGGTGAACTTTTTCTGTAGATTACTCACTGTGAACTTTGTCGGGTCATGTTGGGCTTGTGAGTCTGTAGTGGTGAGATCTCTTAAAGGTCATGATTAGTGCACTTAGACTGCCCTGTGGGAGAAATGCACTTTACTGGGATTATAATAATCCTAAATAAAGGCACACAAATAATGTATAGAATGTCTAAATAGTGACTTATATATAGTGCAGAATCTAAGATATTGTTTTGATATTTTCTGGGTGGTCTGGGCTTTAGGATCCCACCATTTATCGAATATTCATCAAGATCTAATTCATAACAGTCCAAACTAGTCGTTGGTTGGGTATCCAGGAAATGCATGACCTTATATCATGTATACCCTGAATGACGTCTAAACCTGTTTTGGATAATTGATTTAGCTGTATCGCTCTGGCCCAAGGTCTGCAAATATTGACATTTACAAGCACAATCTTGTTGCCCATGATGCTCCGCAGGGTCTTGGTGTATTTAGCAGCAATATTGTCACAGCCCAGCAGGAGCAGCAAACAGCACTAAATAGCGGTCTGAAAAACAGACCTCCTCAATACGGACCACATAGTAGGTGTGAAGTACTATTAGCCCCCTGAACCCTCCTCTCCCGGCCCTCCATAATGAACGAGCCATCCAGGAATTGTCCCCCACTGATTGATATTGATTTGCATATATAGAGGTGAGTGATCTGGTCCTTCTCCAGCAAATTAAGTTCAATGTGTCCAGAGTCATGCTTTGAATCCGAGTTGCAAAGTGGCAGGGAGCCCACTGACCAGAGCACCGTGGAGCCAGGATTAGCTCCTCTGTGGGTTATCTGGAGGTCACGAAGGGATTTCTCTTCCTTTTGCATTTAAAGTGCTCCCAGCTCCCCAACAAGTGCCCTAGTACTAACCCCCGCCGTTAGTGTTTGACCTCACACACTTCTCTTGCAACTTGCAACTTTATTTTTTTTTTTTTGGACCTTGAATATTGTTTGTTTCTTATGATTGGGGTTCTTATATAGAAAAAGTAAAAAATATCTGGGAATTTCAAGAACAGTGTTATTTTAGTATCATTGAGATACTATTATAGTTTTTATTAATATTTCATATATATATATATATATATATATATATATATATATATATATATATTAAAAATTATTTTTTATTTAAGTTTTAGTTATTTTTTTACATCAAATTTAACTGAAAATGAGAAATGTTGCTTTGGCCACTAGCTGAAATAAATTTTGGGAAAAAATGCGTATTTATTTTATTTTAGTTAAAATTTATTTTATTTGAATTAATGAAAATGTTTTATGGTTTTAGTTTTAGTATACTTTAAGTATAATAATCCTGACCAGGCCTAGAAATATATTTTTTTAATGTTTTTTTTTTTTTTTTACACTCTCAGCTGTGATATATTTCTTCGGCTTGAATTATGTATGCATTCTCTGTAAAATTATATTTAAGAATCTTTGCAAATGTATAATTGTATACATTCCTTGGAAATTCTTTTGTTCAAGAAGTGTGACAGCCCTAATTATTATATTGTTGTGTTAATTTTTTTCTTAATTTGTAACTCCTTTCATAAAAGTGTATGCTAAATCAAAACAAATGGCAATTACATTCATTTTATTCTTTTTCAGTGTGTTACAACCTATTCTGTTGGTTCTGGTTCAAGTTATAAGATTAAAAACGTTTTGGCCTGCTTTCACAGACAGGGCTTAGACTAAGCCAGGATTAGGCCATAGTTCAATTAGGACATTTAAGTAATTTTTATAAACGTGCCTTAGAAAAACATTACTGGTGACAAAATAAAGGCACTGATATATTTTAAGATCAGTCAGAGCAAGCTTCTTTCAGTTGAAACAGCTCAGACTTAGATTTTAGTCTGGCATTAGGCTTAAGCCTTATCTGTGAAACGGGGGGCATAAGTTATAAAGTTCTGGTTTTGACACTGTTTTTTTTTTTTTTGTAATTTATTCAGCTTCTAGATCTGTTCATGGTGTGGGATTGGTCCACGTACCTGGCAGACTACGGACAGCCCACCTCAAAGTACCTGCGGGTGAACCCCTCCACTGCGCTAGCACTTTTGGAAAAGTGTGTAGTGTTTTTACTCTTTCCTTCAGCTCAGTAAAGAAATGCTAATATCAAACTCCACTGAAATCATTGAAGCTTCTTAGAGTGCTTTACAACAGTTACTTTTATAACCATGATGGTTATGATGTTGCCTTAGAAGGCAGCTCACTAGTTTCAGAACAGAATCTCAAACATAAGTGATTTGAACAGTGGAGCTCTGCTTTGTTTTTTAACCTAATATATAATCTCCGTCCTCTTTCTTTTTTTCTTACTTACCAATGCCAGAGTCAACAGAGGGTACGTAGATCCAACATGGATTTCTCTCTCTCCATAGTAATGTCATATGCTGCATGAATAGACTCTTACATTCCTACATATGAAAAATCATTTATTTCATCATCATTTATTCATCCCACACCCATTGCAGCATGCATACTGTACAGAGAGGCTGAATAATCATATAATTTGAATAATTTACAAATCATGATACATATGTCACGGATCACTATATCATTACTAATTCATGATTTTTAAGGCACTGAAAAATCTCTCTTTGATAATGTATTTAAATGTGTTTAGGAAGCATATGCATAATTGAATCAGCATCTGATATAGCATATCATAAAATATGCGTTTATACTGGAATTGTTGTTATTTTTACATATGAGTTTAAAAGAGAAATGTGTTATTTCTGTATCACTAGCATCACCAAAAGTGTTGCAAAATATGTTTGTGGGCCAAAGATAAATATTAATAAAAACAGTTAACTATTAACTGAAATAAAAAAATAAAAAATTAAACTTACCAAGGCAAATTTTCTGTTTTTTATTTAGTTGAAGTACTAAAATAACTAAAACTAAATAGACTAAAACTTAATAGAAACTATATTGAAATTGTAAAAATCTATTAATAAAAATGATAAGAAATAGAAAAGCTAAAATTTAAATTGATTCAAAATATGAACAAAAACTAATAGTATATCAGTGTTTTTTAAATAACACTGGTTCATAATATACTGTAGTTTTAATTTGTTCAACATTTTTGGTCACTAAATAATTCACATGATTGTATTATTTTGTAGTTTTAGTTGACATTACTATTATTCTAAAATGTGGAAAATAATAATAATAGCTGTTTTCTTTTATTTTCTTCATATATTCGACTAATATTTTCCCTTCATTTTGCTTTTCCAGAATGAAAGACACAAGTAAAAAGAACAACATCTTCTCCCAGTTCAGGAAGAACGACCGTGACAAGCAGAAATTGATCGAGACAGTGGTAAAGCAGCTGAGAAGTCTGGTGAATGGAATGTCCCAGCATTCCTAGAGTCGTCCACATGAACTCCAAACACTGGGCTGGGTTTCACAATGTAACTTGCAAACTATGTTATACTTCTTGCTTTGGCCCTTTTTTCGAAATCCAATAACTCGCTGTAAGGTAACTACTCTCAAAGTACTGTGGTATATTTTGATTGCATCCTCCATGTCTTCTGCCAAAATATTCACCACTGTAGGTTAATAATGTAAATATAGTGCAAAAAATGAAGAGAAAAAAAGTGAACAGATGAAGTTATGCAGTAATTTTTTGTAATGTATTTTTAAAGGTTGAGAATTATGTTTTGTACGTTGTGAAAGTGCAATGTCTCTTAACACTACACTTGAGAGAGCGGAGGTATGTATGTGACTGGTGATGCTGATGGTCATATTGCAACCTGTATGAAATTCTCCCTGGTGTAACATGGATGAAGTTTTTATTGTAAATATTTTTAAATATATTTAACACTGCTATGGAATCATGCTTCCCATCGGTCTGCCTTGAGTTGAAGTCGACTCAAATTAGGTAACTTAAAAATGCTAAATATTTGCATGAGAATGCGTCGTTTTTCTTTTACGTTGGCAGACTTTGTTCCAATTTATGTGCACAAACAGCACTTCTTTATTGAAAAGAATCTAAAATTGTCAGCTGCATTTCACTGAATGATGTACAAATGCACCACAGAATTATATTTAATTTTTTATTTTCTCAGGGTGAAATGAAAGCTTTGGGTTCAGATGCTTTAGAATCTCATTTTTAGGTGAAAATAAATAAGCAATAATTGGTCCGGCTACAGACATTGAAAAATTCCAGATTAATATCTTTATCCACATGGTTTTATTTTGTTTCTTAAAATTTATTTTGACCAGGCATTTTGCACTGAAAATTATTTAAGTTTGCCTTTTAACAAGCAACTGTATGCTTATGTATTTAAAGTACCACTGTATATATAGCATAATATTTTATTAAAATTGGAGAAAAATGGAATGTAAAGATAAAACATTTGTCATCTGAGGGTGTTTCCATATTTCAGTTTTCTGTTGTCTTATGGTTGTAACAACACTAATATTGGTTTCACTTTAAAATAACTCTCATAACTTAAAGACATGGTTAACAAATCAGTAGTTCCTTTACATTCAGATATTACAAGTGTTTGAATGTACATTAACTAATGATCTGTTATGCATTGTGGAATTTGTTCAAATTAATAATGAAAGTTACTGTAAAGTGTCACCCAAATATTCAACATTTCAATGAGGCAAACAGAATCACAATATCCAAAAACTGGCATTACCTGGAGTTACACAAACCCAAGTGACTTCAGTTGTTTTCAAGGTCCACCCATTTTTATTTGTGTGCTTTAATAAAATTTCACCACAAAAATACATTTTGATCCATTGTTTTTTTTTTTGCATCTAATGACTTTACAACATTGTTACTCTATATACAGATGAACTCCTCAGATTAAAATAGAAAGAGTTCCCTTCGGATCGTTTCATTTTTTATTAAATTAAAAGTATATATATACATATTTTTAAAATGAAATTAAATTAAGAAACCCAGCCTTGTTAAACTTCTTTCTGGGGAATTATCTTATTCTATTGGTGAGTATATTTTATTTTAATATTAAATATTAATGTTAATTGTTAAATATTCAAAGTAATTGTTTTAATTGTACATTTAGTTGTTTTACTGCATTTAAAGTCATGCTTATTTTTGAACAGATGATGGCCGATATTTATAAACTTCATTTCCCAAGTATTCCGGTTGGGATGTTTTCTATAAGGATATACTGGCAAGCAATCCACTAGGTCCAGTCTGTAATCACTGAATGTGGACAATCTTGATAGAATTCAATCTTGATGGACGTGGTCCGGCAGCTCTGGGGCCTGCATTGGTCCATCACACAGGACGATTTAACAACGTCAGACACTTCTGTGTCCTATAGATAAAGATTTTTTTTAAATGAAAACCAGATTTCTTTTTGTGATATGAAACTTAATAAAAGTGGCATTTTTCCATTCCTTCATCCTTTGCTTTTGCTACTCAGTGAGTACCCTTTATGTCGCTATATATATATATATATATATACAGGTGCATCTCAATAAATTAGAATGTCGTGGAAAAGTTCATTTCAGTAATTCAACTCAAATTGTGAAACTCGTGTATTAAATTCAATGCACACAGACTGAAGTAGTTTAAGTCTTTGGTTCTTTTAATTGTGATGATTTTGGCTCACATTTAACAAAAACCCACCAATTCACTATCTCAACAAATTAGAATATGGTGACATGCCAATCAGCTAATCAACTCAAAACACCTGCAAAGATTTCTTGAGCCTTCAAAATGGTCTTTCAGTTTGGTTCACTAGGCTACACAATCATGGGGACGACTGCTGATCTGACAGTTGTCCAGAAGACAATCATTGAGACCCTTCACAAGGAGGGTAAGCCACAAACATTCATTGCCAAAGAAGCTGGCTGTTCACAGAGTGCTGTATCCAAGCATGTTAACAGAAAGTTGAGTGGAAGGAAAAAGTGTGGAAGAAAAAGATCTGAGAGAACCGCAGCCTTATGAGGATTGTCAAGCAAAATCGATTCAAGAATTTGGGTGAACTTCACAAGGAATGGACTGAGGCTGGGGTCAAGGCATCAAGAGCCACCACACACAGACGTGTCAAGGAATTTGGCTACAGTTGTCGTATTCCTCTTGTTAAGCCACTCCCGAACCACAGACAACGTCAGAGGCGCCTTACCTGGGCTAAGGAGAAGAAGAACTGGACTGTTGCCCAGTGATCCAAAGTCCTCTTTTCAGATGAGAGCAAGTTTTGTATTTCATTTGGAAACCAAGGTCCTAGAGTCTGGAGGAAGGGTGGAGAAGCTCATAGCCTAAGTTGCTTGAAGTCCAGTGTTAAGTTTCCACAGTCTGTGATGATTTGGGGTGCAATGTCATCTGCTGGTGTTGGTGCATTGTGTTTTTTGAAAACCAAAGTCACTGCACCCGTTTACCAAGAAATTTTGGAGCACTTCATGCTTCCTTCTGCTGACCAGCTTTTTAAAGATGCTGATTTCATTTTCCAGCAGGATTTGGCACCTGCACACACTGCCAAAAGCACCAAAAGTTGGTTAAATGACCATGGTGTTGGTGTGCTTGACTGGCCAGCAAACTCACCAGACCTGAACCCCATAGAGAATCTATGGGGTATTGTCAAGAGGAAAATGAGAAACAAGAAACCAAAAAATGCAGATGAGCTGAAGGCCACTGTCAAAGAAACCTGGGCTTCCATACCACCTCAGCAGTGCCACAAACTGATCACCTCCATGCCACGCTGAATTGAGGCAGTAATTAAAGCAAAAGGAGCCCCTACCAAGTATTGAGTACATATACAGTAAATGAACATACTTTCCAGAAGGCCAACAATTTTTTTTTATTGGTCTTATGAAGTATTCATAATAAATAAAGTGATGGGAAATGATGTGGTGACCCATACTCAGAATTTGTGCTCTGCATTTAACCCATCCAAGTGCACACACACCTGGAGCAGTGGGCAGCCAATGCTGCGGCGCCCAGGGAGCAGTTGGGGGTTCAGTGCCTTGCTCAAGGGTCTCACCTCAGTCGTGGTATTGAGGGTGGAGAGAGTGCTGGTTATTCACTCCCCCACCTACAATACCTGCCAGACCTGAGATTCAAACCCACAACCTTCGGGTTACAAGTCCAACTCTCTATCCATTAGGCCACGACTGCCCATACACAAGTTTCACAATTTGAGTTGAATTACTGAAATAAATTAACTTTTCCACGACATTCTAATTTATTGAGATGCACCTGTATATATATATAATATAAATAGTTATATAATATTTTTTTTTTGCCTTAAATAACAGATTGAAGCAGCCAATTGATAACAGCCAATTAAAGATTGCTTAAAAATACAATCAAAGAAATAAGTAAAATACTAAAAAAGTTCTAGTAAAAATGTTATTAATTATATCTATTTTGCAAGTTTTTATCTCATGTAATAAAGTTTTTTTTTTTTTTTTTTTTTTTTTTTTTTGAAGGTTATGTCAGACAACTGTGTCAGTGAAGAGCTTGAGATGAAATAAAGGACCAACTCCTTGGGGGACCATCACAAGAAGAAACGCAAAGTGAGACATTACACCAATGAAAAACAATCTCTTAATCATAACATGATTCTTAGATTCAAGATTCTTATTCTGAACCTATCCTGAGCGAACTGATTTTGGCAAAGGCATTCAGTCACGCAGCTTTGGAGAGCTCACTCTTAACATTTTTATTGGCATCTATGGTTCCACGAAGAACCTTTAACATCCAAGGAATCTTTGCATTCCACAAAAGGTTCTTTATAGTAAAAAAAAGGTTGACTAAGAAAAAAAATGGAATTTTTAAGAACTGATCACTGAAAGGTTTTTTGGGAGAATCAAACATTTCTTCTATGTCATCAAACATGTTTCTTCTACGTCATCGCTGTGAAAAACTTGTTGTGGAACCTTTACTTTTAAGAGTGTTCCATATCTGCAAGATCTGGTCAAAACAGAAATATCTAAGTGGAGTTCAGGATGAAATTCCATCAATGTCAGAAATTCAAATTTGCATTACTGCATAAATAAATACATGCTGTATCTTTTTTACACTATTTGTTTTTTTGTTTTTTTGCAGCGTTTCCTTATCCCAAAGGGATGGAGTGTTTTATACAGCATCAGTGAAATGCATGAGACTGATCTACCATTTGATCCTGACCGCTTTGCCTCAGAAAGAACGAGAGCAAACCAGGATGTTTCAGTTACATCCCATTTGGAGATGAAATGAGGAGTGGCCAAGATCATCATGAACAGTCTTGATGTTGAACTGCTCACCAGCTCAGAATGGAAACTGGTTACCAAGACAATCCCAAAAATGCAGTACCTGTCGTTCACCCTGCAATGGACTCCATGTTCATTTCACATCCTCTAGCCTTGCAGATAAGATTCATTATTCATATTTTTAGACCTGTTTAGTTTGAATTTTTTTAACCAGAGTGCACTTAGAAACATATTACACTTGAATGCTCTGTATGAACACAGTACCAAGAAGGAGGAAATTATTGTAACATTCAAATAAAATGCAGATTTACTGTTACATTGGCTACTATTTATTTTAACATATGATTGTTGAATTTCTTTGCATTTGGAATTTGTTGGTATTTGAGGCATTACAGTTATGTTTGAAACTAGTGCCTATGAATATATTCATTTCCTATAAATCTAGTTTCCACTAATGTCAAAAAACTAAAACTTTTTCCACGTATTAAAAAAAAACGTCTCTTCACTCTATTCTTTCAAATAAACCATGTTTTGTTCGGAATAGTTTTAATTTAATTAATTTTTTTTTTCTTCAGTTTTTTTTTATTATTATTATTATTTCCTGTGTCCTCACTTTCTTTAGGATTCTATTAGTCTTTTATTTACCAGTAATTAATGATTTTTTTTTTTGATGGAAATTTAGCAGCTTAAATGTCTTTAAGAGCTTGTGACAAAATTCAGCTTCAGAATGTCTTCAGAAGATACATATAAATAAATATAAGTGAATATAAAGTAAATAAAAGCACCAGTAATTGCAAAGTCAGAATTTTATTTTATTTATTTATTTTTTTTTTAGTTCAAAAGCTACTGCAAAACAGAAATGACCATATAAACTGTTTTCACCCATTAGTGACACAGGAACATTTTATATATTCCGCTATCTTATCGTTTTGTTTTGTTTGGCAAGGAAAAAGCCTTTAATAGCAGCAGTATTTTTAAATGCATATAAAAGACGGAATGAGGCTCCAGAGGCTGGAGGTTATATAGCTTAAAGTCAGTCTTCAGTCTGACCCTTTAGTGAACTGTTTGGCTGTGCTCTCGTGACCCCCTCCTGCGGTGCTCACGGTTCAAACTGCGTTCGCGGGTCTATATGTCATGTAAGCTCATAAATCAAAGACAAATTCACTACCTATAGCTGTGCCACGTGTCACTAATGTGAGTCATTTTATGCGAGTAAACAACAACAGAAACAGTAGCTCCAGCAAGCTGCGTTCACGTTATCCAAGGTGCGCGCGTTGAATCTGAAATAGCTGCTGACAATGAATATTTTTATATGATCACAGGGTATATAAAGCAGCTAATTTACCCAGAGGGTAGAGACATTTTTATGCATGGCAATCGAAAACGATTCCTTTTCATCATAGGTGCGAATTATGTGGGGATGGGGGGATCTGACGCCCCTAATTAAGGCTTGAGTCCTCAAGTACTTCTTCCGTATAATTATATGTACATTTTCAAACATAAAAAGTTAGATTACAAGTAAGGGCGCACTAAATAGAGGCTTGCGAACGAGTCACGTTCGCCAGAGGAGGTGACAATAACAACAATACACAGCTTGAGCGCTTCTGTTCCGTTCTGAACTCGACAAAACTGCGTTATTTGTCTCTTTATTAAACATTTACATGTTTATCACAAAAGTGTCTCTCAAATGGTTGGCGTTGAACAGTGCGCAACAAAAGACAATTTGGGTTGCGCGAATGTAACTCGCGTCCTGAAAACTGCTGACAAGTTAATTTAAAACTTCGAACTTCTCTTGAAATCATTATAAAGCTTGCAGACTACTTTTCACGGCCATTTTCAAAACAGCTTGTAGCTATATCTAAATATAGGCAGATTATGAGGATGAAACTGTGATAAAAGCGACGATCTACATTCAAGGCTCCAATTAAAACTCTCTCTCGCACACCAGTGAAAGGCTGTTTATCTCTTGACCCAATTAGAACATTACTGTAAGTGGCTTTAATGATGCCCTTGATTTGATTTTTGTGATGGACAGCGCAGAATAGATGGCAGTGTGGATAATTACTGCTGCTCAGGCTGCGTATCTCGTTATTTGATGGACAGTGAACTTGGCGAGCTTTGCGCCCAGAGTTCACAGAGATGTCAGGGTCCGCGCTGCAGGGTCACCAGCGGGTCACCAGCGCCCGGGAACGAGCACTGAGACCAACACAAACTCAGCGATGGATATTACAGCTCATACGTGCCATGTATGGTCAGCGATGACTCTCCAAAATCGCTAAATAAACATCGAAGTGGGAAATAAATAGCGGACAGCGTGGATGCTTTGCGTTTAGGCAACTCCCTTTGGAGTATTTTTAGTAATGAAAGCTCTTACTGCATGATTTGGCGCAATTTTGTGGTGAAAATAACAATCAGTGCAAAGTGAACGGGAATATTTAGACTGAAATGAAATGATAAAGAATAGAACAATAGGCACTTACGATTCAATTCAGTTTTATTTTCAGGACTAGTCGTTTTAATCCCACAATAAGCATTCCCAGCCCAGCTAAATCATCACGTTTTTGGATCTGTGGACATATACATTGCATTATGCAACCAGCTGCAGTCTTTTCCATATATTTCCAAATATATTTATGTTTACAATAATTATTATTATTATTATTATTATTAGAATTATTATTATTATTATTATTGTTTGCTTTTATAAAGTGTTTTTCTGTTTATAATTTATAAATATTGCACAGTTGCAACAGAAAGCTGCAAACAATAGTTTAAATATATTGTGTTCATGTTTTCTGAGACTTAACAATACATTATTAATAGAGCTTTTAAAAATTGTATGTATATTGCATGTGTATTGATGTGTTTTATGATTCCATTCATGATGACATAGCCTGTGTCACATCTTTCAGAGGGCTTTAAGCAGGTTTATATGTTGATATAAAATCAATTTCATTTACAGTTGGCAATTATTTTTGTAAAATATATAAACAACTTAACAGAAAAGTTTGGTCACAAATGTTGCCAGTGGATTAAATGGATTAAAGTACAACACTACACTGGGTAATATCACAGTTTACATATTGGATATAATCAGGAAAAAACACATACCAATAATAAAACACAATTTTGAGAGCTATAAATAGGAAGAATTTATATAAGCTTTCTTTGGTAAAATATCCTTGAACTTCAGGTCGCATTGCTTTTTGCTCAGGTTGAAAGAGGTATATTAGGTTCATCAAAGCATTTCACACACTGCTATGACTCTGACGAGGGAAAACAAGTCTCATAATTGCACAAATTCATAAATAAGGCCAAGTTTCGCTTGGGGCATTTGGCACGGTCGGGTCATGTCGAAGAATAAATATGGCAATGGTCATGTAATGGGTTAACTTATGAACGTGTTGCTTACATAGACACATGCCTAAAATACCCTCAAACACAGATATGTCACGCGTGAGTTTTCGCCATCCCATCACACAGGATGAAAGGTGAAATGCAGGGCAGACACACATCAAAGAATGAAGAGAGGGAAAAATTTGGAGCCATCCTGTCTCTTTAACTGACTGACTTCCCAGCTTGTTTTTTCCACGTTATGGCTGTCGTAAAAACAGTAATTCAGACTGTGGGTGTTTGCTCTTCATGTACCGGTAACCTTGCTCTGCTCCATCACTTTTTAAGCTGACCCGGGTTTGAACCCGCAGCGAGACAATGATCATATTTATGATATTACTGCACACTCTGCTCCACATGAAAACAGGTCATAACAGCTATGGCACGCTTCCAGGTTAAAGTCTAATGTGAGATCAGATCCAGCAACACAGCCCTGACAACTGTCCTAACTTATTTCAATCACTGACCTCAACAACTTAAATATGTCTAGGCTGATATACACAGACATATTGTATACAGTGTTCACAGATTTTCACTATTATGCTGTAATGTATATTGATATTGTAATCAGATCCTGATAATAATGACTCAAATCAACTCTGTGTATTTTTATAGCAAATCATCTATATGTTTCTACATAAATAGAAACTCAAAATCTACAGAGAGCACAATAAAAATGTAACTATTATAAATAAGAAATATTATACTTAATTTTTAATATTAAAATTATTTTTCCATTTTCCATTCTATTCCATATATATGTATAACTGTACATGTGTAGACTCTGTAATGGTCTTTTAAGGACCCCCACGCCAAAGAAGGACAAAAAGAGGGACATTTAAGGGATTTCAAATGTAAAAGTAGAGCTTCACAGTTAAGCTCCTCAATTAAATCGTCTACGGCATTTCTGATGGCACACAAGCCCAGAGTAATGAGTGTAAACGACGGGAATATTGGCAACAAAAGACCCTCGGATGCTTCCTTTTGTGTTGGGGGAATTAACACCTTTTCAAAGTGAAATCTCTGGATTGTCTGCCTTCTACAGGAGGTGGTATTAAAATGCGCCTATAACAAATGGTTCAGAGTTTGGAGCAGCTTCTGCCCTGTGGGCGGGGCGAGATGACACCACAATTAAAGATGAACTTTGTGTGAACTAATTTATCTGAGGAAGGTAACAGGAGGAGACCTGCGCGCAATGGATAGGCTATATAAGGGCGCACAAACGAGGACGCCCTCAGTCTGTGCGTAAAGACGCGTCTCCTCTCCAGAAGCTCTTTTGCGATCTTTGCGCGCTTCAGCATGGGGCTGTACACGCTCATAGTCACCTTTCTCTGCACCATCGTGCTCCCCGTTTTGCTCTTTCTCGCCGCGGTTAAGTTGTGGGAGATGTTATTGATTCGCCGGGTCGATCCGAACTGTGGAAGTCCCCTGCCGCCAGGTACCATGGGCTTACCCTTCATTGGAGAAACGCTCCAGCTGATCCTCCAGGTACGCGTGCGCTTTTATTGCCATCTGTACAAGTTCAGCTGAATTTGCTTAGCTGGTAGCTAAATGCGATGCACTCTAATATTTTGTTGTTTTAATAACGGATGCATGTGGAGCGAAACGTGCGTTTGGAATCTTTGTGCCAATAACGCGTTTTCCTTACACACAGAGAAGGAAGTTCCTCCGGATGAAGCGCCAGAAATACGGATGCATCTACAAAACGCACCTCTTTGGTAACCCGACTGTCAGGGTGATGGGAGCTGATAACGTGAGGCAGATTCTGTTGGGCGAACACAAGCTGGTTTCTGTTCAGTGGCCAGCATCAGTGAGAGCTATACTGGGCTCTGACACGCTCTCCAATGTGCATGGCACTCAACACAAAAACAAGAAAAAGGTAAAGATGCTATTTTTTGTGTTTTGTATATTAAGTTACATTAATGTTGTGAATTGTAGTACTTTGTAAATTTCTTCCAATATTATAACAATGTTCTCTGAGCAACTTACGCAAGAACCTTGTCAGTTTGTCAGTGGTTCCTCCTGTAAAGCCATTACATATGAAAGGTTTTGAGGCACTTGAGATGTTCCTTGATTGAACAATGGAATATTTGAGGCATCTTCAAAAGTTAGCCTAAAAGTTGCAGATTTTCTGAGGAACTTCAGATGGTTTCTCAAGTATATTCTCAAGTTTACAGTGTCAATCTTAAACTGTCCAGTAAACCCCAGATTCATTCTTTGCATTGAAATGAAAAAATGTTTGAGAAGATGCACTGATTTTTAAAAAAAAATTGTTTATATATATATAATGTTTTGCCTAGGCCATTATGAGAGCATTCTCAAAAGATGCTCTTGAGCACTACATTCCAGTTATCCAGGAGGAGGTGAAGAGTGCCATACAAGACTGGCTGCAAAGAGATACATGTGTGCTGGTTTACCCAGAGATGAAGCGACTCATGTTTCGTATAGCCATGAGAATCCTTCTCGGTTTCGAGCCTGAACAAATCAAGACAGATGAGCAGGAACTGGTGGAAGCTTTTGAGGAAATGATCAAAAACTTGTTCTCCCTGCCTATCGATGTTCCCTTCAGTGGCTTGTACAGGGTAAGTTACCTTAGAATGACAGCCTGAAGATGCATTTTCAGTATGTGAAATAAACTTGAGAAAATAACAACCTGTAATTTGTTTGGCAGGGTCTGAGAGCACGCAATTTCATTCATTCCAAAATCGAGGAGAACATCAGGAAGAAAATTCAAGATGATGACAATGAAAATGAGCAAAAACACAAAGATGCTCTTCAGCTGTTGATTGAGAACAGCAGGAGAAGTGATGAGCCCTTCAGTTTGCAGGTAACTATTTCTCATTAGACTTATCAGATATTAGTAAGTAAGTGACATCCAGTCAGGGAACATCAATAATAAAGTATGTGTTTCCCTCAGGCAATGAAAGAAGCTGCTACTGAGCTTCTGTTTGGAGGTCACGAGACCACCGCCAGCACTGCAACTTCACTGGTGATGTTCTTGGGTCTGAATTCAGAAGTGGTGCAGAAAGTTAGAGAGGAGATTCAGGAGAAGGTATGATCCAAAACGTTTAACTTTTGAGTTCTTCTCAATTTGATGGCACATTTAAACCAATGTGTGGGCTAATGGACTAATTTTTATTTGTAGTTTGAAATGGGCATGTATTCACCTGGAAAGACATTAAGTATGGAGCTGTTGGAACAATTGAAGTACACTGGATGTGTGATTAAAGAAACTCTCAGAATCAATCCTCCTGTCCCTGGAGGCTTCAGAGTGGCACTCAAAACCTTTGAACTGAATGTAAGTTGAACTTTCTTGATCATTAATATTATAGACTGCTTTTAAATGTTCTCCCATGGTGTACTTCACACAAAATCATTCTTTAACACAAAATTATCTTTAATTTTCCTTCAGGGTTACCAGATACCTAAAGGATGGAATGTCATCTACAGCATTTGTGACACACATGACGTTGCTGAGGTGTTTCCTAACAAAGATGAGTTCCAACCAGAGAGGTTCATGAGCAAAGGCCGGGAGGACGGCTCTAGGTTTAACTACATCCCCTTCGGAGGTGGTTCCAGGATGTGTGTGGGCAAAGAATTCGCCAAAGTTTTACTCAAGATCTTTTTAGTTGAGCTTACACAGCAGTGCAGCTGGATTCTTTCGAATGGACCCCCGACAATGAAAACGGGGCCAACCGTTTACCCAGTGGACAATCTCCCCACCAAGTTCAGTAGTTACGTCAGAAATTAGTCCTGAACTAACATGAGCTGTGATGTGTTGGATATTTTATATTTTGTTTATATAAAAGGTGTATATAAGTCTATACAAGAAAGTAAAAACGAGGGCACTACTTTTTCATGGATCACTGTAATTCTACAGAGTGTCTGTGATGTATATTTATAATGTAGTTGTGTTATATAGCTTTTGTACTGTATGCAACTTATTTAACTTGCTCTTTATCGTATGGGTTTTATTTAATAAAACAAGTTCTTTTAAATTTCAGCAGATGTTTCATTACTGGCAGTAAGTTGATGCTAACAGTAGAATTTTATTCACATGCAAAGCACATGCATATGCAAATTTTAAGATTGAACATTCTGGACAATGTCCTGATCCTTTCTCATGTAAAAAGTGGAATCAGTATGTTATCTGAAAAGGTCTTCTAGGCAAACAGGAACACTGAGATCTTATTAGCAATTAAAGTATTATGAAATGCAAAGTACCTGGAGCCTTTAAAGAAACCGACCAAATGTAGGTCCAGATAAGAATGATGGTTTTGAGTCAAACTGTTTGAAGAGATCTTCATCACAGAAAACAATTAGATGAAATATCCAAACAGCTCTCTGTGTCTGGAAGTAGATGGATGTGGAACATCATGAGCTCTAAAACAATAACACACCCTGCTTGTAATTGTACTTAACCCTATAAAGTCTACTGGATAATATTTGATATGGAAATTTCTAAGGCCTCTAAATTATCAACATGACTAAAACGTTGGCAAAAAACTTATATCTAATACATGCTTTCTGTTGTCTTAGTAAAACTGTGAAAGAATCCAGCTTCAAGTCATGGCACACATACTGATTTTTAGAAAGTAAATATAAAAATAATATATATTATTATATATATAGTAATATTTCAAGATGAACATTTTCTGGAATAAAAAAAACTTAGGTTTACTTGATTATCAATACATTATTTTTTAGAAAAATCAGGTTAAAATGTGAGAATTAAATATAATACATCAGGCTTTTGTGGAATGTTTATTTGTCCATCTCTCAATTATCATTGTATTGCATTGCTTTATGTTTTAAAACCTACACAATAAAAACTACAGAGCTTTGATCATGAAACTAAACATTTAAAAATAATTTGACTAAGATTACTGGGAGATATAGAGTGGCAACTGATATTTATATGCATTTTATGAAAGTAATTTATTATAAAGATCTCATTTCATCATTACAAGTAACCAGAACCTTTTGGCCATATAAATATCAACAAATGCACAAAATTGCATATTTTTGCAGTTAGGACCTCTGAATAAAAGTGAGGTGTGAGCTCCATATTCTGACTATATATGAGCCTTAAAAGTCTGGTGTAACAAATATGATATTTCAAAATCAAATCCCAAATGCAATGTTTTTCTTTCCTTCTTTTTTTTCTTTTTTTTGTCAGTCTTTTTATTATTATTTTGCTAACATTAGCATATGATTTAAAAACAAAATGTCTAAAGGTTCAACAAACTGTTCCATAAAAAAAAAAAAAAAAAAATCATATGTCAGACTTTACAGGGTTATCTTTTGAAACACTTAACATGCTATATGGACTTAATATTTTTACTATAAGTTTAGAAATACAAATAAAGACTTACAGTTCTAAGATTTCTTTCCACATGTTTGTAGTTAAATAGAAATCATGTAAGTCATTCACGTGTTACTGTGGGAGGAAGGTTATGTATCTGTTTATTTTATTTTATTTTATTTTATCATTACTGGTGCTGTTTCTCTGTTTTGAGTAAGAATGTTTTGTAAAGTAGCCTACTTGCAAACCACAAATGTTACAGTACAGTTGTCTTTATTGTTGTCCTAGCTTGTCTCGAAAGCTCATTACACTGCCGTATGGTTGTTCTAACAACCCCCATAGGCGTCCCACGTGAGCTGTTGCAAATTTTCACAAATGCATTACCCCCGGCGGGGCCGCGTCTCCCAGCGCACAGGGGTCATGTGGAAGGGACTTGTCCTTGTGTGACACGGCATGAGAGACAGAGAAGGCGGTGAGATGCTGGCAGATGCCTCTCTTGGCCATTTCTCCGCTTTTCTCTGCTGCTGATTTACATGCGTCCCGTCGCAGGCCTGACACCTTTATGTTCATCCACCCTATCGCTGCAGGTCCAGGCCTTGGGAGAGATGCAGCTGAACTTTTCCTCCTATCACCTTGTAAAGAACGTCTGTCCGACCTATTGTTTGACATCTAGAGGCGACAACAAAACTTTTTATTCCCAGAGCCATTTTTTCTCTAAATTTGTGCGTATATACAGAATTTATAGCAAGCAAATGAAAGAGGCCTGTTTTTATTCACTCCCTTGAACTGAACACAGTGTAAATCAGTGTAATTGCAGGGTGTTTTCCCTCAGACACTGAACTGCTTGTTATTTAGCGTAAGGGAAGAGGACAAAAGAAGCATTTTCAGCTGAGAAGTTTCTTTTTTTACATTTTCTGCACAAAATGTAAGCGATGCCTGCAAGTCAAAGTACTGTGGCACTGCAGTTGCTAAGGTGTTTAGAATTGTTTGTAGTGTTCCTATATGGTTGATTGGATGTTTTTATAAGGCATTTCTGGTTTGCTGGTTTCTGTTAAATATTAGTATGACTTAAGTCCCCGTTTCATTGCAAATTTAAGGGATTTGTTCACCTGTTTTATTGTCCATCAGAAAAATATTGAACATTTGATCATTTAAAGTAATGAAGGTATTTTTCAGCAATATTTTCGGTTCAAATGCACTGATATATCAGATGAGAACAAAGTTTGAAGTCAAGCACTATTTCCTCCTGTAGAGCTGCTTATAGCTGAAATGAACTTGTTTCATAACTAATGGACTTTGTGATATTTTTAGTTACTGAGTTGAACTGAATCAACACTGAACTGACTTGAGTTGAATAAAAATTTCATATTCTGTAGAGCTTTGTTTTATAATTGAGGAATTCTGCAAAATGAACACTGTTATTGTCCTGTTTGTTAATGTAAAGCTGATTTGAAAGTTTTGTATAAAGCACTATATAAATGTGACTTCCCTAGTAAAAAAGTAATATATTTAAAATACATTTATTTCATACTAAGTATAGTTCAAATCTATTAACATATTTACTTACATATTGCTTTACACTTATTAATGTACACATTTTAATTAAACTTTACTTGGAGTACTACTTGTGCTCAATACACATTTCTTAATATTAAGTCAAAAATGTGTTTTAATATCACTCTATATGAGGACTGTATTGTCTTTGAATAATATTGGTATTTAAACGCAAGATATTTAAAATGTACCTTAAGTATACTTGCAATAGTTCCACTTTAGCACAATCAGATATACTGCAGTATATCTTTAGTTGAACTTCAGTACTACTTCCGCACAATTAAAGTGCATTAAGTACAAAACTAGTTGTTCCAATTTAGCAGACTTTGGTATACTAAGTATACCAGTTTAGTATACCAAAAGTACAATTGCAGGGTATTTTTATTAAGTACATAAATATGAAAATGTATTTGTAGTATACTTAGAATAAAAGATATCTATTTCAAATACATTTTAGTATATTTATTTGACGTAGTAGCACAAGCCGCATGAATTGTGGCTTTGTTCATGTCTGTTACATAACATGTCTGTTTTATATTTAAGGTTATAGGTTTATTCAAAAACATGTCATTTCAGCTAAACATACTTCACAGGGGAAGTGTTAAAGATTTCTGAACCGAGCTGACTGATATGCCTCTCCAATACTGAAGTGAAAATGACTTTTTCATTACCATGAGGGTCAATGAGAACGTTTCTAAAAGCATTTACACGTCTGCTGCCCTCTTGCCCTCCTGCCGAATCATATCAGACTTTTCCAGCTTTCAATCGGATTAACTATTAGCAGCCCATTGCTATTATTTATAATCAAGAGGGGGCTTTTCACAGGTCCCCAGGGTCAGGAAAAGTTCAGTCATTTACAAAAAAGGCATGACCTCACAGAGACATTAATTTATCCATTTCTCGTGAGCTGGAAGTTTTGCAGGTCTGGTTTACCATTGATGAAGAAAATGAGCTCAAAATAGCATGCAAAAGCCACTTGTACAAGAAAAGAGCAAAAGAAGCATGCGACCTCCTTTAGGTATAAAGATATCATCCAGAAAACAATTACACACATTTTTAGATCATTTTTCAACAGTCTTGCAGTTTGTTCCTTTTTTTATTGGTGTAAAAAGTAAAACAAGCATCACTATTATTTTTGTTCATTTCATTCAGCCGTTTTTTTGAAATTCTAACAGTAAATATTGAATTTAATCAAGTCACATTATTTATATAATGATTTATAAAATACAGACTGTTTTAAAGCAGATAAACAGGTAAATAACAAATGTAAAATTCATGAATTATAAAAAATTCAATTTCAGCTGTAGTGCAGCTCAACCAACGATAATAATGTCAATATGTAGCTCAGTTTAGTTCAGTATTGTTTCAGTGAAGTTTCAGTTGTTTTAGTTCAAATTTAGTTCTCATACAATAGTGTATGTTGGCTTAATATTATAATATTATTATTATAATATTAAGCCAAAGATGACAGGTAAGGAACCAAAACTCCTTAACTGGAGAAACAATAATGTGCATCTTGAATGCAAATTCAGATATTTAAAAGCATCAAAATGCATGAATATATATATCCAGTTCACCCAAAAAAGAAAATTTACCAAAAATGTTCTCACACTCTGGCCAAAAATGCAGAAGAGCAACGGTTTGAATGTCTTGATGGATTTGTTTCTTGTAAACATGCAGCTTTTCACTTCACAAGACATTAATTGATGGACGAGTCATGTGGATTACTTGTGGATTATTGTAATGTTTTTATCAGCTGTTTGGACTCTCATTCTGACGGCACCCATTCACTGCAGAGGGTCCATTGGTGAGTGAGTTATGTAATGCTAAATTTCTCCAAATCTGTTCTGAAGAAGAAACAAACTAATCTACATCTTGGATGGCCTGTGTCACAGTCACCAGTTGAGCGCCTCTGCACTGCATTTCCCAGCATCCTTCTTGCCACTCACCTGCACTGCCTTGTCAGTCACTCAAACCTGAAACCTATCAGTGGATTTTCCTCACCTGTCGCTGCCAGTCAAGCTCCCCATAAGATCACGCTCACTCCACACTCTCATTGTCTAGTCTCGCAGTTGCTTTGTGTTACTTACCTAACCTAAGTATGTTTACTTACCCACAAGTTCTCCAGTGATCTACTCCGCGTTCTCCGGCACTTCAACGATCCTCTGCTCCTGCCATCTCACCTGGAAGAAAGGAGGGACACATGAATCCACCAAGCTAAGCCACCAACCTCTATCCGTTACCAAGATACTTCCCTTCTTGCTGGGGTCTTGCCTTCTCCTGCCACAATCTTCAATAAACCGTGAGTGAGGTGGATGAAACCCCCAAGATGAAACCCAGACTAAGGCAGACTTGACTAATGTCCAGTGTGGTGGATCCACCGTTAAGGTCGGTGCGAGTAGCAGACATCCCGGCAACCCCAATCCTAAAGTACAGCCCTAGTAAATTTCCTGCTCTGAATCTCAGCCCTGGGAGAATGCCAGCCTCTGACTCCAGTCTCCGGCCTGCTTCTACCCCAGAGCTCGCTCCAGTGTCGGCTCCAGCCCCAGAGCTCGCTCCAGTGTCGGCTCCAGCCCCAGAGCTCGCTCCAGTGTCGGCTCTAGCCCCTGAATCTGCTCCTTTCACCAAGTTCAGTCCAGAATCCACTACAGTCCAAACTAGTTCTGAGTCCGTTCCAACTCCAGAGTTCTGTTATGAGTCCGCCCAGACCCCTGAATTCAGGGTAAAGCCTGCACGAGTATCCCATCCTGACCATGCACCCACCTCAGAGCACAGCCCCGGATCAGCTCCAGCCCCTGACCTGAGTCGTGAGATGGCTCTAGCCCCTGACCAGAGTCGAAAGAGACTCCATTCCCCCGTACAGCCCAGAGAGGGCCGCTATTCCCACGTTTGGCCCAGAGAGTGCTCCTATTCCCACGATCAGCCCAGAGAGGGTTTCCAATCCCCAGTCAAGTCGAGAAAGAGACTCTATTCCCACGGCCAGCCTAGAGAGTGCTCCTGATCTCACGTCTGGTCCAGCGAGGACCTCCGATCCCAAGTCAAATCCAGAGAGGGCTCCTGTTTCCGTGTCCGGCCCAGAGAGTGCTGTGGTTCCCATGCATGGCCCAGGGAGGTCCTCAGTACCAGACTTCAGCCCAGAGACGGCTGCTCTTCCCACGTCCGGCCCAGGGAGGGCCACAGATCCCAAGTCTAACCCAAGGCGGGCTCTTGTCCAGCATCCAGTCCAAGGCGGGCTCCTGTCCACGTCCAGCCCAGAGAGGGCTCCAGTCCCAGAATTTAGCCCAGTGATGGCTCCTGTCTCCAAGTTTAGCCAAGTGAGGGCTCCCGTCCCCAAGTTTAGCCCAGAAGGAGCTCCAGTCCCCGAGTTTAGCCCAGTGAGGGCTCCTGTTTCTGAATTTAGCCCAAAGAAGACCCTTGTTCCCGAGTTTACTCCAGATAGGACTCCAGGCCCCGAGTTTAGCCCAGTGAGGGCTCCAGTTTCATAATTTAGCCCAGTGAAGACCCTTGTTCCCGAATTTACCCCAGAGAGGGCCCCTGTTCCCAATTTAGGCCTAAAGAGAGCTTCAGATTCCAAGTTTGGCCCAGAGAGATTATCAGCCCCTGACCAGAGTCCTGTGCTGGCTTCAGCCTACAAGCTCAGTCTAGTACCTGCTCTCGCCTCAGAGCTCTACCAAGACCCAGCTCTAGTCCAGGAATCCGCTCCAGAATGCCCTCTTGTGTTCCTGACTCCTCTACCAGAGCGCAGCCTGGATCTAGGGTTCGTCACTGAGTTAAACCAGGAGCTCTGTCCAGTTCCTACATCTGGTACCGCACCTACCCCAGTCCCGGAATCCGCTTCTAGGAATGTTGTCCCTAAATCCATTCTTGAATACCATCCAGGTCCAGCTGGTATAACCGAGCACAGTTCAGTGCCATCTTCAGCCTCGGTACACAGAACCGTTTCCACTCTCATCCCAGAGCTCAGCCAAGATCCCTCTCTCTTTACGCCTGCTCCTCCCTGGTGTACCTTGGCTCTATTTGCTCCGCCCTGGTTGGTGTCAGTGCCGCCCTGGTGGGCGTTGGCTTCCTCCACTCCGCCCTGGTGGGCGTTGGCTTCCTCCGCTCCGCCCTGGTGGGAGTCAGTTCCACCCTGGTGGGATTCAGCTTCTTCTGCTCCACCCTGGTGGGCGTCAGTTCCATCCTGGTGGGATTCAGCTTCTTCTGCTCCGCCCTGGCTGGATTTCTGATCTGCCTTCCTCCCCTGGATCTCCATTGCATGGACCTGGCCCTCCGTTCCTGTCCCCCTCCGGTTCTGCCTCTGCTCCACCACTCTCCTGGACTATGCTGTTATTGTTGGAGCGTCTGGAAGCCGCTCCTTCGAGAGGGGGTACTGTCACAGTCACCAGTTGAGCCGCCTCTGCACTGCATTTCCCAGCATCCTTCTTGCCACTCACCTGCACTCCCTTGTCAATCACTCAAACCTGAAACCTATCAGTGGATTTTCCTCACCTGTCGCTGCCAGTCAAGCTCCCCATAAGATCACGCTCACTCCACACTCTCATTGTCTGGTCGCGCAGTTGCTTTGTGTTACTTACCTAACCCAAGTATCTGTTTACTTACCCAAGTTCTCCAGTGATCTACTCCGCGTTCTCCGGCACTTCAACGATCCTCTGCTCCTGCCATCCCACCTGGAAGAAAGGAGGGACACATGAATCCACCAAGCTAAGCCACCAACCTCTATCCGTTACCAAGATACTTCCCTTCTTGCTGGGTCTTGCCTTCTCCTGCCACAGTCTTCAATAAACCTGCTGTTATACTGATTTATCCTTGTGTTTCCATTGTGTTTGCTGACAGCCTGAGGGTGAGTAAATTTTCAGCAAATTAAAATTTTTGGGTGAACATCCATGGGACAGTAAGCAACCACCCAGAGCACCCTAGCAACTGCATAGCAATAATATCTCACCCTTTCATCATGGTGACAAATTATGCCCAGGCAAACCCCATTTACATTTTCTCCATGAAAATATCCAAATCTACTTAGTTATCATCCAATATAGTAACAAGCGAGCAAAGAGATGAAAACCTCTCTCTTTCATGAGATTCTGTGCATGAGCTTTTGTCAAACAAGGTATCAGAGTACGAGGCTGTGCTCAAACTAATGACGAATGATTTCTCTGTTTGAGTGTGTATACACCCACACCCGACACAGTTCAAGAGGCGGCTTTACTCTGGTCAAGCAGACGCGGCTCAGGTTTCTGACTCGACCAGCAGCGTAAACAGTAAGCATGCACCATTTAGTCCTTAGAATAACACCAAGGCCATCAATGCTAGCATCCAACAAGTGAAAACAAATTCTCTAAATCTTCTGGAAAGACCTCATTCCAGTCTAGGCAGCTGAATATCAGGAGTCTATTCGAAGTGAAGATGATTTATTGCATTTACCTGTGGCTTTCAGGTTAAGCTGCATAGGGAGGTTGTTTTGGCTTTATATCCAGTCAGGGAAACTATTTAGAAATTGTGACTTTCAAGACACAAGCTCATAACTTATAGTAAACAATACCTTTCAGAAAATTAGTTAGCTAAAGTAAAAGTTACTATGAAAAGGAAGCTAGGTGTATTTAAGGGACAATATTTCAGGCTATAACTTTCAGATGACAGTTTGCAATCAATGCAGTATTTATTTGAATTATGGTTGCATTATACATGAACAAATGCATGTTTATTTAAACTAAATAAAACTAATAAAGCAGTCTAACTTATATAACTGTTGAAAAACATAGTGATTAACTGCGGTATTCAGTTAAAGTCACATAATGACTATGGCGGGATTCAAATGAATCCGTCAATCTTGTGTTGAACTGGTTAATTGAATTGAACCGTCTGATTGAACTGATTCACTAAAATGATTTGAACTGAACAACACATTTGTTGGTAACATTTTACAATTAAGTTCCATTTGTTAGCATTAGTTAACTACATTAGTTAACATGAACAATGAATAATTTTTTTTATTTATTTTTTTTTTTTTTACAAAACTTTCAAAGCATTAACTAAAATTAATAAATGTTAAATCTTTTAACATTTACTAATACATTATTAAAATCAAAAGTTGTCTGTTAACATTATCTAATGGATCTGAGCTGTAATTCTTACAGCTAAAATTGTTATTTAATGCATTCACGAACCTTAACTACAACCTGAATTCTGGAAATGTTGGGACATTTTTTTTTTTTAAATTTGAATAAAATGAAAACTAAAAGACTTTCAAATCACATGAGCCAGTATTTTATTCACAATGGAACATAGAGAACAAATGTTTAAACTGAGAAATTTTACACTTTTATCAACTAAATGAGCTCATTTCAAATTTGATGCCTGCTACAGGTCTCAAAAAAGTTGGCACGGGGGCAACAAAGGGCTGAAAAGCAAGAAATTTTGAAAAGACTCAGCTGGGAAAACATCTAGCAACTAATTAAAATAATTGACATCAGGTCTGTAACATGATTAGCTATAAAAGGGATGTCTTAAAGAGGCAGAGTCTCTCAGAAGTAAAGATGGACAGAGGCTCTCCAATCTGTGAAAGAGTGCGTAAAAAGATTGTGGAATACTTTAAAAACAACGTTCCTCAATGTCAAATTGCAAAGGCTTTGCAAATCTCATCATCTACAGTGCATAACATCATCAAAAGATTCAGAGAACCTGGAGAAATCTCACCACATACTGCAGCTATTACAACAGCATGGCTTCGTAGTAGAAGAGTCCAGGTGCTGAATTGGCCTGCCTGCAGTCCAGATCTTTCATCTATAGAGAACATTTGGCGCATCATTAAATGAAAAATATGTCAAAGACGATCACGAACTCTTCAGCAGCTGGAAACCTATATCTGGCAAGAATGGGACCAAATTCCAACACCAAAACTCCAGAAACTCATAACCTCGATGCCCAGATGTCTTCAAATTATTTTGAAAAGAAGAGGAGATGCTAAACATGCCCCCGTCCCAACTATTTTGAGACCTGTAGCAGGCATCAAATTTGAAATGAGCTCATTTTGTGCATAAAACTGTACAATTTCTCAGTTTAAACATTTATATTATCTATGTTCTATTGTGAATAAAATATTGGCTCATGTGATTTGAAATTCTTTTAGTTTCAATTTTATTCAAATTTAAAACACGTCCCAACATTTCCGGAATTCGTGTTGTATTTGTGAAGTAATTAATGATAGTTTCATCATTAATAAATGCTTAAAATATAAATAATTAAGCAACATTAGAAATTAATTTATCAGTCTCTACTTGAGTTTTCTTGTGTAATAGTTGGAAAAAAGGCTTGAAAATGTTAATATTCAATTTCTTTTATGAACCATACGACAAAAACAGCAATTATGCCAACACTGAATCCACTTGCCACCCAAGTACATTTGTTTTTGACACAACCTTAAAACACCTCAAGACATCCAGACAAGACGTAAGACAACCAATTACAGTGCGATCCACTGAGGTGAGAACTAATGGTTGACTTTCTGAGACAACATCTGCTATTATGGCTTTCTGACGGCAATATCTGACGCACTTTTAAGACAAGTTCAAACAGTCCTCAGAGTTCATGCCTCACAGCGGCCTCAAGCTGCTCATTCTGAGGTTTGCGGCGTCTTGTTGCCCTACATATAAACCTGAACAAACGTACATTAGTGCTTCAGTTTCTCTTTAAAACACATCTCAGTTACTCAACCAGCCCTGAAAAGACTCATAAAACAAAGTTTTTTAAAAGTTTTTTTTTTTCTTGCCTTTTTTAAAAGTTCTTAAAGATTTGTAGCAAACAAACACAAAACATAAAAGGAAAAAATCTCAAATATTACTGTAACAATCGAATTAATGGCTCACTAAATGGTTTTTGGGGTTCTGAGTAAAGGTTTATGTGCCTGAGCTCATGTAGCAATAAATCTGAAGGGATGTTTGAGTTTTGTAGATGTTTAGCCCAGTGCACTTGGCATTCAGTGGCAAATCAAAGGCTGATAACCTGTGAGATCATTGAGACCTCAGCAAATCTACTACGGCATCCTAATGCTACACGTCTAAATGTTTGATTTGGACTCCAGCACAAAGCCACATACCACTGAAAGTTCAAAAGTTCAGTCTAGCCATGAACTTTGTCAGGACTCAAGTTGTTTTGCAGTCGCAGTATTTTC
Source organism: Spinibarbus caldwelli (assembly GCA_039654775.1). Classification (NCBI taxonomy): domain Eukaryota; kingdom Metazoa; phylum Chordata; class Actinopteri; order Cypriniformes; family Cyprinidae; genus Spinibarbus; species Spinibarbus caldwelli. The sequence continues at coordinate 23,579,702 of CM077257.1, forward strand.
ACCCACGCTCTTTCCCGAATAACACAGACTTCTGTGGAGAACAGCGATTAAAATTATTGTGAAAATAATTACATGGGTAACATTCCATTTCATATGAATGCCTATTTGCTTACTTCTCTGAAAAACAAATCCAGTGCATTGTGTGCAATGGGCAACCAAACAAATAGTAGGGAATTAAAAACAACAATAAATGTGTTTGCATGTTTCGCACAAATCTGTTTTATCTTCTAGTGTTTTATTACCCTGCACACTTCAGAAGTTGAACAGGTAGGGTTGCTCCGAGGTCACAGGAGCCATAACCGGGCCGAACTTCATCCAGATAAGATGTGGAAACCTCTCCCTTGTCGTACAGTTATGAATGAGAGGAGAAATATGTCAATAACAACAATTCAGTGGCTCCTCATTCAATTCATAGTTATTTCAAATAATATTTGTAGGATACATACTAAGTTATGATCTCGAACTAATCAGTGGCTTGTATTTAAATATATTTTTTGCAATTTAGTACATTTAAAGTATTAACATTAAATGTAACATCAAATAACACTACAGTAAATCTATAAGTGGACTTCGTTTTGACAAAGGATAACATTTTTCTTAATTTAAATGTCAAATTTGTTTATTTCTATCATCTTGCACTCTTTGCTGAATCTTCCCATTGTGTTTCTTCTAGTCAGAATGACAAAAGCATTGCAGGTTCATTTACACATCATTGTACGCATTTGCACATCTTGACTTACAAGCAGTAGGTCTGATTCCTTCAGGCCTCAGGAGACTGAGAGCAGACGGAGAGTCTTCAGCACTGCTGATAAAACAGAGTCTAGTCTGTGTGTCTCTGTGTTTAGTGTCTTCTCACAAGTCACAAACCCTCTGTCAGACAGTTTATTGTGCTGGGGTTACCCCCCAAAAAACCATGTCTGTTCATGTATCTCTTAATGACCTGTTTCGTTCTCAGAGTGCCATTACAAAAGATGTTCTTTTAATGCTATGAAAAATGTATGACAGATTTTTGGAAATGCCTGTAGATACAGGTTTACATGTTTTTATGCTACTGCTTTTATATTAATATTTTATCGCTGAAAATACAAATATCGGTGTCTTGGAGATATTTTAAGAACATTTCAACCTTTCAACAAGTCATTCACAGTGTAATCAATGGATGTGATCGATGGGATCTCATACTTTTATTGCTCTTTTGTTGCATTGACTTATCAAAGTGGTCTCAGAGGCTTCTCTTAACAGGAAAAATAAAGATGAGACTTAAGACAATGGAAAGACAGGAATGAGCTATCAAATTAATGTCGATCATATGGCTCAGATCATTTGGTCATGTAAGTTTAAGAAATGATGGGAATTGTTTGTATCAATTTCCAACTGTGGTGTCTTGGAAGATCTGCACATTGTGAGACATATAGACATGTCCCAATTTGCATATTTATGCACTTTAGTATACAGTGTAGTATAAGTAGTGCAAGTAGAGTAAACTCCTGGAAAAAGTGCACTTAAAATATTTGGATGATGCAATTAATTAACCCAAAGAAAAAAGTGTGCAATGTTTAGAAATTCATGCACTATATATGTGGAGTTCATAAAAATGCATAATTATGTAATTTAGGACACAACTATTATTGAAAACTCCATAGAAATATAAGAGATGCAAGGGATTCTCTGTTTAATCTCGTTTCTCTCCTTAACTGAGCAATGAAAGAGAGCTCATGAAACTCTCATTTAGTGAAAAGTGAAACACCTGATGCTGCTGGTTTCTACCTCTTCATTTTGTCATGTCCTCCCCTCCCCCGTCCTCATTCATTTGGCCTGTACATGAACCCTTGCTGACTTTTTACCCTTCACTCCCTACCTGCTAACACACAAGCATCTGTTTTTCTCTATCCTCATAGGGATGCACTGAAATGTTAAAATAACAATAGACATCAGTAACATCAAGTATCATTGTAAAATCTGAACTGACTGCAATGCGCTGGTAATTAACCTAAATGGGAAAACTGTAATGTTTTGTTAAAAACAAGGTTTATTTTATTAACCTTATGAACTTACAATGAAAAATAATTCTAAAACATTTGTTAATGTTTCTTCAGTTCTACATTTATTATTAACACATTATTAAAATAAAATATAAAAAATGTATCTGTTAATACTATTTAACTGAACTAACAATGCATTTTTAAATAAAATTGACAAAGATTCATAAATACTGTATGAATTACAAATGAATTGTTTATTGTTAGTTAATGCATTAGTGTAATGCAAAAGTGTTACCATCTTACTTCAGGGTTTATGATATTATCCCACTTATTCACATAGGTAAACGTAGATAAATAAATGGCTATGAAATATTGATTTATGTTAGAAGAAAAAAAGTAGCATAACTAGGAAATCAGTTGCTCCCAACAATAGTCAGTTATACACAAAATAAATGCTATGACTGACCAATCAAAATCAAGTATTCATAATGTAATTTAAATAAACTGAATCAATTATAAGGAACTGAATCTTCTGGCTTTTTAGTGCTGTTAGATACGTGACACTTTTGTTTACTGAGGGTACTTTACGAGGACATTTCTCAAGGTTCACTGATGGGTCTGGCCCGTAATGAGTTTGCTAATCCTGTAAAGAGCACAATATCGCAGGTAGAGGTATGTGAAGTCGTTTCGGTATGTGGAAACAGATAGCGGTGGAGCTTCTCGCAAAAAGCTTGTAGCAAAATGATTAATTTGCTATTCCCATCAGAAGACTGTCTATGAACAGCTGCTGTGGACTTTGAAAGCAAGTGAGGAAGACTGGCCCAGTTCATCGGGAGGGCAGAGGCGATATAGAGTGGTGTGTCTGTGACATTTGTGCACACACATGCACACACACACACATATGCTGAAAGAGTTACCTCTGTATCTTACATTACCTCCTTCACGAGAGGAACGCTTTGCAACATTTCACCCTCATCCAACCTGCCATTATCTTCTCCTCCGATACTCTTCGGGTTCATTCCCATGCCAGACCGAGCAAGCAGCACCATTTATTTTTGACATCTGTCACTGCAAAAAGAAAATATGGTTGAGTTCTACTGGGGAGGCTTGAATGGTTTCTAACACCATCTTCTGACTTAATGATCAAAAGCGATGAGTTATTACTTGTACGCTGAGGGTTTGAAGCGACAGGGGCTGCTTTGGAAGTGTAACTTATCAGTTGAGGAAAACTCTAATGGTGGATAGCTTTGCCTGGCTCCGCGATCACCTAATCCTTCATTCGCCCCATCCGTCAAGAGCCGCCTTTGTCCCTCCGTTTCAGTCCTGTCTTTGATTCAGCAAAGTTCAGTGCTGAGTCTTTCTTTACACTATCACTGCCTGGAGAACGTGTGTCAGCAGCTTGAACCAAACTTTTAACCTCTATACATGTTCTGAAAGGCTTCACTTTGAAGAAACGTCATGACTTTAACAGTTCTGATTTTGCTGAGGTCAGATTGAGAATAAACAGATATTGGACACTCCACATTAATGAAAAATGCATTGAAATGGTTAATGCTTCAATAATATCTTTGAAATTGGTTATGGTTATTTTTTGAGGAATATTTTAAAACATTCTGAAGTGAGAACATCTTTCTGACATCAATCTAAAATAGCCATAGATTTAAAAAAATGTGACAATATAGATAATGTGCTGTAGTTATTTATGACTATGGATCTTACACCCTAAAATGAGTTATAATAACAGTGATTGTTTCATTCAATATTATTCAAAATTTTGGGGTCGGTAAGATTTGCTTTTAAAATGTTTATGTTCTGTTTATTTTATTTTAATAAATGCTGTTAAAAATGTGATTTTCACAGAAATATTAAGGAGCACAACTATTTTCAACACTGATAATAATGAAATGTTTCTTCAGGGGGAAATCAGCATATGTGACCCTGGACCACAAAACCTTTCATAAGGGTCAGTTTTCTGAAATTGAGATTTATACATAATCAGAAAGCTGAATAAATAAGCTTTCCATTGATGTTTGTTAGGATAGGACAATATTTGGCTGACATACAACTATTTGAAAATCTGGAATCTGAGGCTGCAAAAAAAATAAATAAATAAAAAATAAAAAACATTTGAGAAAATCGCCTTTAAAGTTGTCCAAATGAAGTTCTTAGCAATGCATATTACTAATCAAAAATGAAGTTTTGATATATTTACGGTAGGAAATTTACAAAATATCTTCATGGAACATGAGCTTTACTTAATATCCTAATGATTTTTGACTTAAAAGAAAAATCTGTAATTTTGACCCATACAATGTATTGTTGGCTATTGCTACAAATATACCTGTGCTACTAATGACTGGTTTTGTGCTCCAGGGTCACATATTAGAATGATTTCTAAAGGATCATGTCACTTTGAAGACTGGAGTAATGATGCTGAAAATTCAACTTTGCATCACAGGAATAAATTACATTTTAAAATATAATAAAACAGAAAACTATTTTCAATTTCAATATATATATATATATATATATATATATATATATATATATATATATATATATATACATATATATATATTTATTTATTTATTTATTTTTTTTTTTTTACTGTATTTTTGATCAAATAATTGCATCTTTGGTGAGCATAAGAGACTTCTTTTAAAAACATTTAAAAAAATACTTTCCAACTCTAAATCTGTACTGCTTACTCAAACATTCCACTTTTCTTATACTTTTTATTCTCTTCATAATTTTCTGCTAGTAATTCAACTTTAAATGTTTATTTATTAGCATTCTTATTTTGGTTCATGAAAACTTTATTCCTTTAAAGAAATTACATTTGAATTTAATTTAAATTTTAAAAACCTTTTATAATTGAATAAATGTTGCCACAGTGTTGTACATTTAAATATACTCAGTAGCAGTAATGTCATAATAATATCTGCATAATGAATAGCAATTGGTATTTTCTATTCACCCGACAGAAAACAAAATGCACAATGAGTATCAGGACACTGACATTTTTAAAATGAACAGATGTCACCTGTTCATGTTTACTGTGAAGTACCAGCTATGTGAAGGAGACTGAGGGGAAGCTCTGAACCCCACTCTCTGGCCGGTGTAGATGTTGGAGGTAGCAGGAGTGTGGTAGGTGTGGTGAGGAACATTGAGATGAGCTCATGCTGAGATAGACAGGGACAGATGAGGCCCGCTGGCGCTCACAGCTGGGAATCCAGTCAGGGCCAGAGAGTCTATCAGTGAACTCCACAGCTCTGCTCAGACCCCTTCTGACCTGAACATAACCCCACTGATGCTAATTCTTATTTATTGCCTATTAAAGAGCAATGCTTCATTCTCTCATGCCGTAGCATGATTTAGCACTCCTCAAGTCCAGTGTCTCACCCTTCTTGTTCTTCATCACTTATGGAGCACTTTACAAGCAGGCCATTGGTAACTTCTTGGGCTTTTTAAAAAAGCAACAGCCTTTTAAAAACATTTTCTAATGAAAATGTGATAAATTGCCTCCATAATGGTTATAAGTTCTGAGTTCTCGTTTGCTCGGTACACTTAAAAAAATGATACTTAATTTTTTTAAGGAAAGTGGTTGCAAACAATTTATTTTAGCTACATTTAAATACAAAAATAATGTTAAAAGTTAGTCAACTAAATTTGTTTAACTGTAGCTAAAATAAACTGATTGCAACCACTTACCTTAATTTTTTTTTTTTTTTAAATTTAGTAAATTCAATGAATATTTTTTTTCAGTGTATTACTTACTGTCAGAAAAATGTGCAAAAATTGTACCTTTTAAAAAAAACTAATTATCCCCAAATTTTTATACAAATTAGCCCCTAAAAGATGCATATTAGTACCAGAGCAGTAATATACGCTTGACCCTTGTGAAGAAAGTGCTGTTAATTGTATTGAATGTGCACTTGTAGTGTGCTTCAAATCTTAACTGTACTTCCAGATAACATAATATTAATAAAATATAAAGACACTTGAGCATACTTAAACAGAACACATTTTCATGACTACGTTTCTTAACATACTTAAGTACACTTGTAATAAAGTACATTTTGTAATATTGGCAAATTAATTTTACTTTAAAGTATATTTGAATCATTTAAAAAATTTGTCATGCTTCAAAAAAGTACACTTATTTTGAAGTGTTAATAAAGCAAAGTACTTGATTATAATTTTAACTGCAGTGTGTTATTTGATATTGCATTTAAAGTGAATATATTTTAAATGTATTAAACTGCAACTCCATTATTACAAATGTGTAATTACAAATACACTTTACATACAAGTTTCAAAAGAAAAGACAGTATATTTTATTTTGCCAAAAATGCTTGTCGATACATTTGGCAGCACACTCCAAACATAGATAAAAGATAATGAAAGTAATTATGAAATTACATATAAAGATATACTGAAGTCGGTAAAAAAGCACTCTTAAGTTTCATTTAATATAAACTTAAACTATAATATTTTTCATTCAATTGTCAATGACATGCAACTAAGTGTATGAAAGCATTACATTTAGTTCACATTTAAGTATATTCTTTTAAAGTATAGAATATTCATTTGAAAATAATGTTAAAGTATACTTATTTTTCACAAGGAAAGATGATATGATCAATAAGTCAAGTCAACACGTTTCCCCATTACTTTAACTTAATCAAAATAGCTGAACCAGTTACAACTTTTAGGAGATTCAACTCAGTATTTTAAATCAGTTTAATATAATTGAAGTTGAAATGACTTGTACACTAGTGACAAGCTGTTGTACCCCTAAAGTGCAGTTTAAAAGTTTCTCAAAAAATCACAAACTCTGAGGTATTATATAGAACAAACAGTGCTTTAATAATTAGGTTTAGGGTTAAAATTATTTCTAAACCTCTGCAAATACATAGAAAATTGGCTTCTGTTTCTCTTCTCAGGTCCTATTACGTGTTACAGCTATTGCAAAGTCTCAGTTAAATTTACAAAGAGAAATAGCAGGAAAAGTGGGATAAACGGGGGAATGGCTCCATATTAAAAGAGTGTCGTTTACGGGACTCGGCACAGGGCCGTCTGAAGAGGTACCTGCTAAGTGCCATCGTTAAGCTGGAGTCAAAGTGTCTACAGGACTTGCATTGTGCACCAGGGCCCTTGTTTCCTGTCAGACCTGGAGATGTGAATTGTCCTGGGGCCCTTCAGGTTGAACCGGGGATGGGGGTAAAGACGGGACAGAAGGACACAAAGGAACAAGAGAGGTGACGGTCCGAGTCTAGTCATCCAGTCTGTCCCCTCCCACCCGACCCTCTCTTATCTCGCTTGTGACTGGCATTAGGTCTACAGTAGCAAGCTGCGAAGCCGCATTTCACACTTTCAGTTAGGGATGTATTATGTCGCGTGACACCTCACCTGCTTGTGAAAAGCGGAGACACATTATCAGGACAGGTCCCCGTTTCTTTGAACTGAAACCCCCCACCCCGGTGAGCTCGTTTGCATTTTATGCCTGCGTCAAAGCAGTCTGATATGTGCCGACGTCGTAATGGCGCTCTGAACGTGGTGTGAGACGCCGTCCTCAGATCTTCAGGTGCCTCGGGGACTATTTAGGTGGTGCAATCAAAGACGCTGTCGTCCATAAATCGGCTTTCATACTCAACTTTATAGGCCCTGATTTGTCAGAACAAGGAGTGAAAGGAGTCGTGGTCAGGGGTTAACTACAGTCCACCTCGGGGAAGTGCTGAGGCAGATACAGAGGCACGGTTTCAGACGGCTCACAAATGTATGTGATTGCATTGCTCTCATGGAGACCGCAGCACATAGATCATTTCTGCTGCATTGTTTTCTGTTAAACTGTCACCTCTTGAACTCTGAACAACAGTGGATCACAGACCAAAACGTTTTGGTCGTCATATTCGATTATACCTGATTTCAAAAGAAATGGGCTCTTTGCACATGCATTCATGTTCTATAGCCACGTTCTGATTTGAATGGTCTCTATACAGCATTCACATTAGGTAAAAGTTCCTGTGGCTCAGTGGTAGAGCATTGCGTTAGCAGCGCAAAAGGCCATTATATAGTTGTGAAAATAAATAAAAATATAGTCAGTTAAATATTTTCATAGATTGCGTTAATTAATATAAAATAAGTATTATTGTATATTTAAATTTAATTATATATTTAACTAAATTACATTAGAACTAAAAAATATGTATTATTAACATAATCATGCAAATAAATAAAAAAATCACTTGACATACTTTCATACTCTATATTATATATCCTGTGAATTTATATATAATATATATTATACATTTAAATGTAATATTTTTCTATAAATTGCATTAAAAGTGTATAATTATTATAAATTCTTATATATATATATTAATATAATATCTTATTTTCACAATTATATCTTAATTGTGCAAAAAAAAAACAATAAACATACTTTCATATACATTATACATCCACTTGAATTTATATACAATATATTATCTATTTTACACTTAAATATATATTTAACTATATAAAATACATAAAAATATTTAATCATATTTTTTGCATGCAAATAAATAAAAAAGACTTATTTACTCTAATACATGCAAATTTATATAAAATATATTATACATTTCATTGAAATTAGCACTATTTGATTACTATGAATTATTATTATGTGCAAATAACATCATACTTTAATATACTGAATATATACATCCATGTGTATTTATATAAAATATTATAATATATATATATTTATTTATTTATTTAGATAAAATATATCATTGGATATTTAAACTAATATCATTTGTTGTTCTCAAAACCCATGAATTTAAATAACTATTGCAATGTTTATTATGAAAATAAATGTGATGTGATGTGATTATTGGTTTGGACAGTATGTGATTCATATTGTGTGCTTAATACCTATTAATAACTGTACAGAAACCATACCTGAGTAAAATTAATGAACCCCCTTTTAACCACTTTGATTTTGCTAAATTTCAAATTCTTGTGAGAATTCATGAGAATTCACGATTGGATCATTCCCCAGAACCACATAACCATAAAGCAGTTCCAAGTTTGTTGCCAACACTACTGTTTAGTATTTCTCCATGTGCTCGTAACAACAGCTTTGACTTTTTCTAAGCAAAGAACTTTGGTAAAGTGTGTAATTTCTGCACCAATAGCATCAGCAATCAGAAATGCAAAAATAATAATAACAGGTTTCCCAAACACCCCACCAGTCTCCAACTGGTCAACAGATAGTCCCACCCCAAACTCAAATCAAAGGTGAATGGGTTACTGCTGAACTTTGCGATGAAACAGAAGTAACAACTCCTTTATTATGACATATATGTTTGGATTACTGTTGGATTTTGGGCATTGTACGCAATCTGGGCACTGTATATTAAAACGGGACAGAAGACAGTACTTTTAAATCTTAAAAAAGTACACACTTCACATGAAAATGCCTTAAGACAAACTTGTGGCCTAGTGTGCATTACATTTTCAACAATCCAACAGTTCATCTGTTATTTCTTCTATTGTTGGCACTTATCTCGGCGCATGTTTAATGATCCTTTCAGGCTGGCACAAGTCTGTCCAGCACCAGTTTGCAAACCAGTTGCTTCAATGCTTCCATTAGCTCCTTCTTTTCACGTGTCCTCCTACCCCCGTGTGCTTGCTGGTGCATTTATCATCCATTTTCACTTTTGTTGAGGCCATGCATCAAATGATCAATCATAGCCGAGTGTTTTCCTTAGCATCGGCCATCTTTCATTGTCACCATCAAAGGACTGTCTCGCGTCCTTTGTGGGAGTGAGAAAGAAAGAGAGGGGGTTAAAGGACAGGAGCGCCGGGTCTCATCCTTACACCACACCGTCGCCGTGAGAGAAGCTGAGGTGTGCCGTCGGTAACAGGAAAGTATCTCTCCCTGCTCTTGGGTTTTTCACTGGCCTGCCCTCCGATTCACCTTGAGCTGTTGCCGAACCCTCCATCCCTCTCCATCTGTCACCAGCAGAGAAGCTCTGTTTTCTGCGGCTGGAACCTCCGAACAGCAGCTCTGGGTTCAGCCAAGATTCACCAGGAATGCGCTTTAACCACACACACTGTGTGTGACCCTCTCACACTTACGAGCTTTTATTTATAGACTAGTCAATCAGAGAGAGAGAGAGTTCAGGGGTTTATAACATTCACAGTGAGCACTGGAACAGTCCTGCTCTGTGGTAGATCTGCCATAATAACACTACAGCCGTCCTCTGGAGCTTTTACTGTCTCACGTTCCAGAAACTACACAAATACGGCGGCTTAGCAGATCTGCTTCACCCAAACCTTGATTCCTTAGTGTCAAACTGTATTGTCAGTGAACGTTTAGAATAATTTCAAATGTGCTGGGAAAAAAGCCCCTGCAGTAAACCCCTTTTTCTGGGGAACATTTGACATATTTCATATCTTGTTATGGGTTTATGGAGTTCCACAATTTGGGGGGAAAATCAAACTGTGAAATTTCTGATTTAAATGCAATTAAAAAAAAAGAAAAAAGTTTGCTGTTCTTTTGATGTAGGGCTGCACAATTTGTTCAAACTTTTGTATTATATATCAATATGACTGTAAAATAATAATAATAATTAACTGATATATTATGACAAGATGTGTTATTATTACTAAATAAAAAAAATCACAGAATAAAATCAAAATAAAAAAATATTAGTATTGTAATATTTCACTGTAAAATAAAGTATATTTAGAAAAATAATAATTATTTTATTTTACATTACAACATTGAAATTACAGTACAAATATTTATGGCCATCATTTCCACTAAGCCATTTCCCAATTTTGGTTTAATTTCAATTCAATTCAATTAATCATGCAGATTTTCAAAACTTGAAAAAGTAATAATATCAAAATTTATTATTTTCTTTTTAAAATGTGTCCTTGCAGAGTGCTTATTGTTACATTTTTGTGTTTTATTTACAGCTTCTTTTCTATTTGATATTGAATTAATTTTATGAGTAACCACCATTTTTAACCGTATAAACTTAAAAATGCCCCTAATAATCAATTAGACAAATATTGAATAAAGGTGTTATTCCTCACACTATTATACAGCCAGAAATATTAAAATGTCCCAGATATGGCAATGCATAAGCAAAGAGCTGCAACAGTACGTGCAAGTTTTTATTATTATTCAGAATTCTTCATTCATAGCTCAGGAGACTTCCGTGCCCTTCAAGTGGAATCAAAAATATCATAATTATGAGTTCAGAGCAAATGAATGACAGTGCAAAGTTGTATTCATGAGTGGAAAACTCATTCTAGATGATAAACGAGTTGCTGAGTTGGAAAGGCCAAGTAGATTTGAAACATTGCAGAAACACCTATCCATAAAATAATGTTTATTATCCATAGAGGTCATTGAGGACTGATACAAGTCTGCAGTGAATTATATTTACTAATGCTGTATTTTAATTATTTTTAAGGTGTAATATACAAAAAAGCTAACAGACAAGTTAATCATTTGACTAACTTTGAATATAATTATTTGGATTTTTTGTAAATAGAATTATTTTGTTTTTGTTTAGGCTATGTCCATGTTATGCATCTGACTTGATTATGTGACATCATAATTACGAATACCCAAGTTTCACAGGTGAAGTTCAAAGCAGCTCTCAATTATGTTTCATTTAATTTTTGTCAAAGAATTTGATGAAAAAAAGTTAGATTTTTGACTTTTGTATTTGGGAGATCTCCTCTGAAACTCAAAAGAACACAAAAGTGAGAATACTAGGACCTTTTTTCTTAGGGTTTTACTCCACACTGAATTTCATGGCTACGTGAGAGAAACAATTGTGATGTTAAAGAGAATCAATTTGTGGGAATAGTCCTATCACACTCTCATAATATGAAAGAAAGTGAGTCCAAGGATGTATTTTGTGTTGAAGTGACTGTATATTATTTCCAGGAGACCCGTAAATGTTTTTGAGACAGCTTAAATAGGTTATCTTCTCAAAATCAGCTGTTATCTGCAATTGCTTTGTTTTTTACCTTTCAAAGAGAGGCATTTCCCTGACCCAAGTCGAGTCAGTCAAGCGGCAATGACTGCACCTCAGTGTCAAAGCTAATTGGTAGCTGATCAAAATAAAGGCTTGAATGGGAGTTGTCTCTGCACCCAGAATTACCCTGAACTGTGGGTGAACCCAGTGCTCCCATCAGAGAGTTCACTGGAATTGTCCATGTGCCTGAAATCATCTCGCGCCGACCTCAAATTAAACAGGGAAGTGCTGTGCTGCACAACTGCCTGTTCAGCAGAGGAGATAAGGAGATGATTGCATGAGCGATTGTAAAATCTGCCTTGATGGTGCCATGATTAACAGCTCTTTAAAGAGAGCTAAGTCCAAAAGACAGCTGAGAAGAGAGTCCAACAAAAAGATTGTCTTGACATTGTGGACCAAAAACAGAAGTGCTACTCCACTTGTGTAAATCTTGAGTTCGTTTTATTAAGGGATCATTTTATACAATATTTGAAAAAAATGCCACTGAGATTACAACCAAAATCAACTCATATTTCATCTTCATCTGTGTAAGATTACATCAGAAGTTACAGCCACATACAGGCACTTTAAATGCAGCACCATCTGCGTCCTTTGTTTTAAATACAAATGATGAGGTGCTGATTTCAGTTGGCTGTCTAGGAGCCAACAGGAAACTGAGGAGTCATAGATAATAGATCACAAATTACATTATAATGAATTTCAGAGGTCTGAACTAGAAAATACTGAACTTACTGTGACAACTGCATCTTTGCTTCCTGTTATAAAAAATACTACATACAGCCACTAAGTCAGCAACAAATATTGCAATCAACTTTTTAGTGCTGAGTGTTAAGGCAACTGTCACAACTATTGCTCATAGACTCAAATCCCACCTGGTATTAAAATGCATTTTCAATGATTTGATTACAAATGGTCAGTTATTCCACTATCTTTGAAATACTGTCATTATATGACAATCCCGCTCTGGTGACCTCTAAAGGGAGCAACTGAAAGAGAATGAGAGATACTATTAAAGCTTTTTTACCAGATGGAAACTGAACAGATTTTAAAGCCATCTCATCCCATTGGTGCTTTTAACAGTAGAAAACTGATACCTAAAATCCTAATATGATTTGTTGTCAAATCATTTGGGTAACACTTTAGTTTAAGGACCAATTCTCACTATTAACTACTTGCTTATTAGCATGCATAGTACTAACATATTGGCTGTATATTAGTACTTATAAAGCACATATTCTGCATGACCATATTCTACATCCCTAATCCTACCCAATACCTCAACTTAACAAGTATCTAAATAACTATTAATGAGCATCACATTAGGAGTTTATTGAGGCAAAAGTCGTAGTTAATGGTTTGTTAATAGCAAGAATTGGACTTTAAAATCAAGTGTGACCATCATTTTTTAAGGAAAGGTGTGCTTTTACTTTTCTAAGAACTCATACTTATAATATTTGCTTGGCAGAACATCTTATCGGAAAACAACTTGTCATAGAGACTTGAACGTAAGCAAACACCTAGAAATGGTTGAAAACTCCTTAGCAATAGCAAAACTGTACCAATCACCCAGAACACCCTAGCGTTGTTCTTTATTTGGTTGCTACATAATACCCATGCTAATGTTCTCATCTGAACAATTAAAAAATTTTGTTCTTGCACCTGCAGCAGCAGGCAAAACGCCACCTGCTAAATAGGCAACACGCAGCGCAGTTGTCTGGCTGCCTCCCTCTCTGCGCAACTGTCCTGGCAGATCTCTCGCGTGAGCCCCGCCAGATGCTTAGGCAGGGAGATAAGGGCCCAGCGGCGTTTGAGACACGCTGACAGGATGACACGGTGTAATTACAACCAGAAGCGGCACCAAGTGTGAAAGCGACTGATAACATCAGGTCAACCAGTGAGCCAGGAGTTCAGCGGGAGGTGGAGGGGAAAGATGCATCCCTGACGTGTTATGTTTCCACGGCCCTCAATTCTGAGAGCGCATGCCTGACAACCCACTCTCACACCTCCCTGTGTGCCCAGCGCTACTGACTCTAACTGTGCTGACACACCAAATAGCTATGTGCAAAAGAATATTCCAATATTAATCACAATATGGTCATATTCTGATTATGCAATAATCATATAAACACACGTACAAACAGATTGTCACAATTAACCTGTAAAAACAAATTAGAAATCAGAATAAGATAGATAAGACTGAAATCACCTTATTCAGAATATGTTCAATGTACTGATGGTGAATGTTTTTACAAACATTTTAAGAATATATACCATAATGGCTTACTTTAAGTTTCATACATTTTGCAATTTGTGCCACTGGTTTTTCTCAAGTATTTCTAGCCACCAAAGTTCATTGGAAATTCATGCCTGTGGTGTCAGTCTGTGCATCATGTTTTTTGTATGTATGGTGCGTTGCACTAAAAGGTTGCTCTATCGAAAATGACAAACTACCTACACTAAACCTAACCAGTTGTGTTAACAAAAAAGAAAAAAGAAAAAGTGAGATAAAAATGCACTTGTGTTTCACGGGACTTAGCACCCAAGTGCTCAGTGTGATACTTTACCAGGTGAGCTAAGCAAGTTTACTTCATCAGAGAAGTCATAGTATCCAATGAACTGTACATAATTTGTGTGAAAAGGAATAAATGCTTTTGGCTTTTTACTGCCTCTATTATCCATTTCATCTGGGAACTATTGTGAATTGTATGTTTAAGTAATTTTTTTTTTTAGTTTTTGCAAAAATGTAAGACACCACATTTTTTTCCCCAGTGAGCTTGATATCTATCAAAGAGGAGCAATGACAAGTGTGTACGTTTATTCATTTTATGCAGATAACTGTAAAGGACTATAGCAATATTCAGATCGGTGTAGAGTATAATCAGAATATGGGCCTCAGTGGGAACTTGAAAATGTGCTGTGTTCACTATCAGGACATCAGCACTTACTGCACTGCAGTGTATAGATGTGAGAAAACACACCACAGGTGAAGCAGCACAGCGTCACAAGGTCGGTAAGGGGACAACCACAGGAAAGCTCTCATAAACTCAAACACAGAGGGTGGCGGTATTGCCCTCTCTCTCTCGCCTCTGTCCTCGACTTACCCTTACCCCCCTCCAACCCCGGCCTGGCGACACGTGCTGATTCCACAATCAGATTTGTCTGTTTTATTTTGAGGTCCTGACCCCGCCGCCTTTGGGAATGTGAACTTTTCTTGTTTATTGGTGGCCATCAGGCCAAGAACAGCTGTGTGTGTGTGCATGTGTGTTAGAAAGAGGGAATGAGAAAGGGAAGTGTGCAAAATGCCTCCATTTGGCTAGACGTGGATTGCTCCCGTTAAGCAACAAAACCAGTCCAGATTTCACGCTTGCTGTGGGACGTGTAGTATTCTACAATTTGCCACCTCGGCATCCTTCTCAGCATAAACAAGACAGGTTTATAATCATTTGGATGGATGGAATGAACCCCAGAGAAAATGAATGAATCAGGAAGGGTGCGCTTGAATCCTTCACCTGTGCTCAGTCCTGCAGGGATATTAGTTAGGCTGCTGCTGGGCTGCTTGTATGGAGAATGGGCGAGGCGGAGCAGTGGTTTGCAGGAGCTGAGGAGGTACACCGTCTCCTGTCGCCAGGCTGGATTTATGATGCTTCCTCTCACTTTGAAGGGCAGTTCTGTTTGCTTAGTCCCTGCTAACTACTTTGCATGGCCTGCCCCAGTGCATGTTCATTCACAATAACGCTCCAGGGCTGACGTGCTTGAAAAAAGCATCACTGGTCCTCTGTTTGTTTGTTTTTTTTTTTATCTCTATCTCTATCATTTCATGTCATATTTCATGCCTAAAACTAAATAAATAATATGAAATTATATTTTGCATAAAGAAAACAATGCCTATTTTTCTTTTTCATTTTCATTTCTTTTCTTATTTTGATGACAGTTAAGAAAATGTACTAAATTTACATTAAATGATCACTACTGAAATGTGAAAAAGTCATATTTATTATATTAGACACACACACACACACAATGAAAAATGAACAATGAAAAAGGAAATGTCACAATGAAAAGAAAAAAAAATAAATATAAAAAAATACAATGAAAATAAATACATTTATTTCTTTCTGAAAAACAATTTCTCACACACACACAAACACACACACACACACACACACACACACACACACACACACACACACACACATATATATTCACATCTTAAAGGCTCATTTTCTTGTGGCAATTCAATGACACTGATATTGCAACAATAAAAGTGTTTGTATGAAAATCTGAACTCACAACACTCCCTGACTGTTCACAGCACTGACATATTCACCCCAAACAAATAAGTGCAAAACCAGGGGGTGACAATAACAGTAAATCTGATAATGCGGAGCCAACTAATGGAGGTTCAAAGCAAGGGAATGGGAGAATGGAAGAATAGATCATGCCATCTGCACCTCTCCACGGCACAACACACTCTGTCTACAGCAGCAACAGGAAATCTCTGCAAAGTTCAGCCATGGGTCAGTGTAGTCATCGCTCCTCCCCTTCGCACTCCCTCCACCACACACACACACACACACACACACACACATACATCCACCTGAGCGGCCTTTGAGGGGTCATGAGGATTAGCGACGGGGCGGGGGCAGGGGAAAAGGGACACAACTACCATATAATTCAAACAATTAAGGAAACATTTAGTTAATGGTGCAGTGTGTGTTAAGTGTGCGACTGACCTTTTCCTGAACCCGTTTATGAACTTCTGTTTTGGTGTGCGTGGATGAGCATCACACGGATGTCCAATCGCCCGCAGAGAGCAGATAGCTGTAAACTTTTGCCACATATTGTTTGTCTTATGTAACTGCGAGGCATACATCTTCCACCTCAGATAACCGCTGATGGGAGGTAAACTAAACCGTTGTCAGTTTGCTGAAAACTCCTTGCTGATATGCCAGCAAAGCTGCCAACAATTACTAATGTCTCTCTTCTGTGATATTAGTAATCGTGAAGCGGCTTTGTGCACAGCTGGCATTCCAGTGCAGAGCTCTTGCTGGGGTTATGATTACACATGATTCCTCAGATGATGCTGACTCTTATCTCTATAGAGCAGCACTGTATGATTCCATAGCAGAACATGAAGAGCCAGCAGGGGCTGCCTGACCTCTCTCTAATCGTGGAGTCAAATCCTGGTCAAACCCTGAGGGACAGCCGTGACGGAGGAGGCCGGCCTGACTCCATACATGTGTTTGGAGCTGTGATTAAGCATTCCAAGAATGTGGTATGAAAATAAGCAGCTTTGATTGAAAACAAACAAACAAACAAAAGATTATTCACGTAATCTGACTCAGGCTCAGCCAGGACGTTCAGTCACATGGAAAACATTCATATGTCTTTAATGGTGTTTGCTGTCGAGAAGGTTTGAATATGAGACGTTTTTTAATAGAGTGCTGCAGGGATGATATGTTTTGTAGGCCAAAACCTGGAAACGAGTTAGAATTTTAGGACTTCCATCATAGTAGTGCCATCATCTGGGTTTTGGTTAAATGCCTAAAATAAGGTCTGTTTTTACACAAGCTCAAGATATTTTCACGTTATTTCCTTGCAATTTTTAAAGCTTTTACTTGTTCTGAAAAAGGAAGTTGCTAACAAGTGGCTAAATGAGACTATATTTAAATGTCATCATGTTTAACAAGTAAACTCATCTACTCACTTTTACAGCCTCTTTTGCAAACTATTCTAACTCAAACTTTCAGGGGAAATGTTTTTAAATAAAGACTGAAAGAGCTGTTGGAAGCTTGATGGTGACATTAAGCTGTTGTAGACAGTGGTTTAGTAATAGCAAACTTTAGCTTTTTACTTCCTTTGTGGACAGGCTTCAAAATTTATAAATGAACAAAGTTCCTTGGTGAAGATTCAACAAAATGTGTATAAATCATAGACTTTGTTGTTTATTTTCTGCAATACTGATGCTATCTTCTGGTTTGGCCCACATAAATAACATTGTAATGGGAGATCACAATGTCGTTGCAAACTCATATTTCGTCCACTGAACACTGAAAAGATGATTTAAAAGCATTTAGTCAGTGGCTATATGAGTCTTCTAAGATGTCATATGATAGTGACTGAAATTTAAGCTGTTAATAAGAGAACATCTCCCTTGTAGTTCTAAGGACACGAGAAAACGACATATTTGAGCATTCAAAAACATCAATGAGATTTGAAAGCTGCAGAAGCCTACCTACCTATAAAAACCTACCTATTGTGATCCACAGAATTATTTATGTTACACGAGGGTGAGCAAATGAGGACAACTTTCATTTTTTGGGGTCTGGAGGAGGTGAGCACACACTAAATAGACCTACATACTGTTATAGCTCTCCCTAGTGGATATCTAATATAGTGCAATACCGTTTTTTAAAAAGTCATGGACAAAATCTGAGTTCTATAGAGCCACTGTTAACCGATGAAAAGTGTGGTTCTAAAAAAGTGAGCCAAAAGGTCCAAATGTGCCAAATGATTGTACTACATTAAGTTCCTGGAGCCCTTTAGTGTTCTTTACTTAACTGTAGTTATTTCCTACTTTTCATACTGTTTCAGTTGTATGCTAGACAATACCATATGTAATTTACACTACAATGTTTTATTTTTTATTTATTTATTTATTTATTTTGTCGCCTAATGCAATAATTGTATTGGATGCTTTTCGTGGAAAGATTTAAACATACCTTAACAAGGTCTGTCCTCTAGTGGACGATGCGCGTAATAACATCCTGCAGATCTTGTAGGTAAGCCAGCTCAAATCTTAAATATTCTTTTAAATTCAGTCTGATTATTGTATTGTATTTATGAGACCAAATCAGAGTCTGAGTTCTTAGGAACTTTAAACATTAAGTACATGAGTGCCCCTGGATGAAAGAAGCGATAAGATGATGAAGCTGTACCATTATACTTTAATGATGTGTGTCTGATGGGAGTTTCAGACATCTTCACTCCTCTGCTGTCTCACGCTGAGTGAAGCTCAAAGCTCAGGTTCTGCTTTGGATCTCAACACGCTTCATAAATAGCCGTGAGAGCTCGACTCTTTCCACAAGAACAGCCCAACATCTGTCCTAAACTAATGCCAGTGGTGCTTGAGAATATATGAGTCAAATGTCTCCATAAACCTACTTTATTACTATTACACTGCAGAATACAAATCAACCAGCATTATCTAAAGCAACTTTGAGAGGTTACACGGATGCTGGACACATACATAAATGTTTAGGATATCTATCTATCTATCAAATATATTACTCTTAAAAAATGCAATTTTTTTATTAATCGACTCAAGGTCACGATTGAGAAAAATTACACATATTGTAATTATAGAAGAAATCACACAAACTGATTTAAAGTATAGCATACTGCTGACACTGCTTTGAATTTATATCAACTACCTATCCCCAGTATAAATCATATTTGGTTATATGATAAATTATAAACAATAACAAATATTTGCATTACAACATTTCAGCTTTATTCACAATATTGCATTCATTTTGAATGACACATCCAGCCACACGACAGCACAGAATGACCTGCACATGCACACACAGCAGAGATTTTACATTGGTGTGGACTTTCTCCCAGATGAAGAACATTCCGCATGAAGACCAGAAGTGAAGGGTTTAAATCGAGTATTTAAAGAATGTGCAAAAGGGGTTTTCTTTAAACCCATGTACCATCAATAACAAAGAAAACAACAGCTCACTTTCTTAACATTTGAAAATTGTATTAACATTAATGCAACACTGCCTTTTGTTCTCTTTGGTATTTTCTCTATTACTGATAAGAGACACTTTTGGTCTGATGCTGACAAATGATTTTCAAGTTTTTAAGAATCAGAATTCTTACCTAAACTACAATTGTAAAAACTACTTAAAACATCTTCTAAAAGGCAGCAAAAGTATGAAAACAAATATAAAACCCACATCCAAAGAGGACACATTTCTAAATACAAATACTGGAGACAGAGACATCTGAATGTCAAATTCAGACCAATAAAGCCATGCGTTACAAATACACCCATCCGTCAAATCCCATACGTTTCATATACTACTCTAAGTCATGACACTCACTGTATGTACACACTTGCTGGTAGAAGTAATAAATAGATCTGCTGATATATCAATGTAAAAGTTGAAAGTCCACAGCCCTTATGGAAAGAGAAGAATATGAACACTGGTTGTCTGATAAAGTGGACACATCTTCCCACACATCAGTAGTCAGCTCAGTTGTCCACGTTGGAGTAAGTCATGGCATTGAGTGCTGGTCTTTTCCTCCCTTTGATCTTCAGAGATCCATAACGCGCCTGTGATCAATGAATGACAAGCATTAGTTATCATAATTAAACTCCTGCACAGTGCAAGTCAAGAGGGTAGCCATAAACAATAATTAACTCAAGATAACATGATTTGAATGAGGACTTCAACAACTAAATTATAAAAATGGATCAGCAAACTTCCATCAGTGATGTCACATTTACAGTAGTGAAACAATGCATAACTTAAATATGACTGTGAAATTCTTACTTGTAAATGTTCCGAATTCATGTGAATATTGCGAATATACGTGAGTTGCTACTAAACTTTAAATGCATCTTTCAGCGTGCACACATCAACACAATGCAACAGAGGAAAAGGTGTAATGATTGACAAAAAAAAATTCCATTTGATCAAATAGCCAAGGTGGTATGTTAAAGGAATAGTTCATGCAAAAATGAAAACTTAAACTTTACCAACACTCAGGCCATCCAAGATGTAGATGAGTTTCTTCATCAGAACAGATTTAGAAAAGCATTAGGTCACTTGCTCACCAACTGATGCTATGCAGTGAATGGGTGCCGTCAGAATCCAAACAGCAAATAAAAACAGAGCCCAAACAGCTAACATAAAAACCCACTAGGCATTTTAACTTTAAACATTTTTATTACAAACCTGCAAATTTTTGCATCACAAGACATTAATTGATGGACTGGAGTGTTGTGGATTACTTGTGGATTATTGTGATGTTTTTATCAGCTGTTTGGACTCTCATTTTGACGGCACCCATTCACTAAAGAGGATCAAGTGACGAAACGGTAAATTTCTCCAAATCTGTTCCAATGAACAAACAAACTCATCAACATATTGGATAACCTGAGGGAAAGAATATTTTCAGCAAAATTTTGGGTAAACTATTTCTTCAAATGTAGGTTTACATGCTACATGTAGTACAGTATATATAGAACAACAGTAACTGTAATGCAGTTATAATGGCATAATTGTCCTTTACATTTATAGAAAAATTACAATAATGATTTCCTATGTTCAAAGGACTTACATCTTTGCGCAGTTTTGAACGCGTGATCTTGACACTCTGAGATCGTCTGAGCCCATGATGAGACACGGCTTCATCTTCAGAGTATACAGG